>JACJUY010005251.1:8955-27581 GCA_014220935.1 Platorchestia sp. MABIK
GATTTTGTTTACCTCAGGTATTTCCTCAGTTGAGTGTGGAAGTGAGAAGAATTTTTTAACTGCTGGTCAATCAGTTCTTGCATGTGCATTTCAACAGAGAGATATCGGGTCCGGCTTAGCACTTTGCTCTGGAACGAGAAAAAATGACGTTACAAATTTACAACGAAAAAATTGACTGCGTGTAGCTAATTGACGAGGCTAATTTGTCCCAAATAAAATAACGAAGTTTTCTTTCATGATGGACAGAAAGATTGCGGGAAAACTGATTGAAATATTCATGCCACACACAAATAAAAATTGTTTAGACTATCCTAAGAATATCCTCACACTAAGAATTGTGTAAATCTACAGTATTATTGAGATTTGACGTGAAAGATCAGAAATGATGTCACTGGTGTCAACCCGCACTGTTGCCATAATCTAATATAGTATTCAACTATGTAGTGTTAATAAAGGCTTTAATCTACATCATTTATGACAGGAAGGCACATATGGCGATGTACTAAAGCTGATCTGATTTATCAAAAGCTTCCCACTCTATAACTGCCTCCAAGTATAATTTAATGATGGTGATGCATTCACTATTTTACGTTATAACCGTTGAGAGAGCACGATAAAGGGAGTAGTTACTAGGCATAGGACGCAATTACGCTTGCTATGGCAAATATTAGGCTATTTTAGATGTATGATGTTAGAAATTTAGTTCCGCATGCGATAGGTCAGTAGAATCACTTCAAAGAGTTTTACAACGGACAGATTAAAAATGTAACTACTGTTTTTGTAAGTCCGTATAAGTTCATTGACTTCTATAAAGTATCATATTAATCACAACCTTTTTTGACGTGTACAGTTGTAATTCGTCCCAGAACACTCGTCTTTGATATATACTAGTCTGTCTGAGCAGTTGCGTAATGTAAGGGAACGGAAAATTATGCTTATTTTTGCAAAGTTATGATGGTAATTCAGGCGAGAATCTCACATTCTAGAACCTTATAGTTGAATCGTGCAACGTGGTTGATCGTGCATCAAATTAGCACGGGTTTCCAAAAGCAACCTACTATATCGTCCCGAAGATCTAGCCTGAAATTATTCGATATAGCAGAACAATTAATAACATATAAATAAATTATTTGCTTTCTGCATATTCGAATTATAAATAAAAGTGCCAAGATACACGTCTTAAATGAGGTCATTATTTATTTAGGAAAGTCAATGAATAAAATTTCCGGAACGTTTCGACCTTCAGGGTCATTATCAACCTGAAAACAAAGAGAAAAAACTAGTCAAATATCAAATTTACATCAATCATGGAAGAAGAAAAGCTATAAAAACACGTAAAAGGACCAAAATAAAATGTTCAGTATTAAAATTACGTTAGCTGTAGAGCAAAAGCCGATTGCACATCATTTAAAACCGGTTTTTCTTTTAAAATGTGGAAACATTCTAAAATGCGGAGGTTTATTTGGTTTGATGCAGAGGAAATTACTCTAAAATCGCCTAATCTAACAGGAATGTCGCACATCTCTGCATGCGAGCGGACTGAAGAGTGGGAAGGTGTGGAAAGGAACTGATTAGTTCTAAAGCTCCTGCCGGCATGCTCTGCAAAACGAATACTTAGGGCTCGAGTGGTCGAGCCCATGTACTCAGACGCACACTGTGCGCAACTATACGTGTAAATCACAGATGAGAGCATACCTTTAGGAGTTTTATCTTTATAATTGAAAAATGATTCCATTTTATACGTATTGACAAACACTAATTTAAAATCAGTCTGTGAAAAATGTTTCGAAAGAAGAATGACAAGGTCTTTTTTAAGTTTTTCCGATTGGTGACCGAAGAACGGAAACGAGAAAAAGAGTTCCTTTTTAGGAGCGGTAGGTAGAGTTACATCGGTAAAAAATTTTATGTTCAAAAGTTCCTAACACAAGAATCAACTAGTAGTAAAGGAAAACCATTGTTGCTAAAAAACCTTTAAAAATTCAAATTCCGTTTGCATAGTTTCAAATGAAGAACACACACGATAGGCCCTAGACAACAATGTTTTAATGCTATTCAATTTGAAGGAGAATGTACATTAACTGAAAAAAAAAATTCCTAACCCGGTAAATGTTGGCTCGCGGAAAACAGAAATTTTAAACCTACCCTCTTTGCGTGTTATAGTAGCGTCTAAAAATGAGAGAAAATTAATCTTTTCGGTCTTCTTAGTAAATTTGATGTTAGGATGAGGCGAGTTCAAAAATTCTAGAAATAAATTACAATGGGAACTATTCCTAAGCAACAAAAAATTATCATCAACATAACGTTTATAAAACACAGGCTTAGAATCAACAGGACAAGAATCTAACCAGCGCTCTTCATGATAGCACATAAAAATATTTGCAAAAGTAGGTCCCAATGGATGACCCATTCCTAACCCTTCTATTTGCTGATAACATTTATTGTCAAAAGTAAAAAACGAATTCAAGACGGACAGTTGACGTAGGGATTTGAACGATTTGGTTAGACCAATGACGGAATCTACACTAGTAATGAATGATCTAAGCAAATGTCAATAGTTTCATGTTGCAGTATGTTGGTAAAAAGACCTTCTACGTCAAAATTAACCATAAACAGTTCGTCAGCGTTTTCTAAATACGTTACTTCGTCGACAAAGGATTTTGAATTTTGCAACAGTATAAGCATTTCATGTAAACTGAGCTAAACTAGGGACTAGGCACTTTACAATCTTAAAACTGTGAGTCTTGCAAGCTTAAAATATAGAACGAAACGGGAAATTCAAATTAAAGTTAGGTTTATGTAATTTTGGCAATCCAAATAAGATGCCAGAAGCAGATCCTGAAACAAAAATGGTCTTGTACAAATCATTTGAAATTAAATGAGAATTTTCCAGCTTTCGAAGGAAGTTATTAATTTTGTCTTCGACACGAATGGTAAATTTTAAAATTGGTTCAATGATAACTTTGAATTTTGTACTATCTGAAATTAAGCTGTGCATACTAAGTAAATGCCTATCCCTTTTTACAAGGATTTCCCCTCATCCTTTATCTGGCCGAGAAAAAATTATGCTTTTATCAGATGAAAGTTTATTTACAAGCTCTACATCAGGTTTGCGGAAAATGGTCGAAAATATTTGATACGGTTTAAACGAGTAATAATATCTAAGGGCACGTGTTTTAAGTTCATCTTTTAGTCTGAGAAATTGGTCACGTTGAATTGAATGGAGACTGAATGCAAGTTTTTCAAAATTTAAATAATATTTGCAAAATTCTAATTTGTAAAACAACAAACAAAAATCTAATCCAAAGGCAAGAAGATACTGGAGACGAGGAGACAGGTTCACGGAACTGAAGTTGAAAACACTTTTGAAGGGTCACACCACAGTGTTCTGTGGTCACACGGCTGGACGCAATTGAAGATACCGAGGTTTTGAAGTTTTTTCTCCTGGGTCTATTTGGTAGTAGTCCGGAAAGTTGTGGTGATAAGATTGAGAAACTTTCAGCTGATAAAGGCAAATTATTTCTCGGCCAGATAAAGGAAGAGGTGTACTACTTGTGGATAGGAATAGGTATTTACTTAGTATGCAGAGCTTAATTCAGGATAGTACGTTCAAGATTCAAAGTTATCGCCGAACCAATTTTAAAATTTACCATTCGTGTTGAAAACAAAATTAATAACTTCCTTCGAAAGCTGAAAAATTCTCATTTAATTTCGGATGATATGTACAAAAGCCTCTTTGTTTCGGGATCTGGTCCTGTCATCTTATATGGATTGTCAAAAATACATAAACCAACTTTAATTTGAATTTCCCTTTTCGTCCAATATTTGCAGCCTATAAGACTCCTAGTTTTAAGATTGCAAAGCTCCTTGTCCCTAGTTTAGCTCCGTTTACATGTAATGCGTATACTGTTGCAGAATTCAAAATCCTTTGTCGACGAAGTCACATCTTTAGAAAACGCCGACGAACGGTTTATGTTTTTTTGATGTAGAAAGTCTTTTTCCCAACATACCGCTACATGAAACTATTGACATTTGCTTAGATTATTCATTTACTAGTATAGATTCCGTCATTGGCTTAACCCAATCGTTGTTCAAATCCTTACTTTAACTTTCTGTCTTGAATTCGTCTTTTATTTTTGACAATAAATGTTATCAGCAAATAGAAGGGTTAGGAATGGGTCTTCCATTGTGACCTACTTTTGCAAATATTTTTATGTGTTATCATGAAGAGCGCTGGTTAGATTCTTGTCCTGTTGATTTTAAGCCTGTGTTTCATGAACGTTATGTTGATGATACTTTTTTGTTGTTTAGGAATAGTTCCCATTGTAATTTATTTCTAGAATTTTTGAACTCGCCTCACCCTAACATCAAATTTACTAAGGAGACCGAAAAGATTAATTGTCTCATTTTTAGACGCTACTATAACACGCAGAGAGGGTAGGTTCAAAAGTTCTGTTTTCCGTGAGCAAACATTTACTGGCCTAGGAATTAATGATTTTCAGTTTTTGTACATTCTCCTTCAAATCAAATAGCATCAAAACATTGTCGTCTAGGGCCTATCGTGTGTGTTCTTCATTTGAAACTATGCAAAAGGAATTTGAATTTTTAAAGTTTTTTTAGCAACAATGGCTTCCACGAGTTGATTCTTGAGTTAGGAACTTTTTGAACTCAAAATTTTGTCCCGATGTAACTCTACCTACCGCTCCTAAAAAGGAAGTCTTTTTCTCGTTTCCGTTCTTCTGTCACCAATCGGAAAAACTTAAAAAAAACCTTGTCATTCTTCTTTCGAAACACTTTCCGCAGATTGATTTTAAATTAGTGTTCGTCAATACTTATAAAATAGTTAATTTTTCAATTATTATAAAGCTAAAACTCCTAAAGGTATGCTCTCATCTGTGATTTACAAATATAGTTGCGCACAGTGTGCGTCTGAGTACGTGGGCTCGACCACTCGAGCCCTCAGTATTCGTGTTGCAGAGCATGCCGGCAGAAGCTTTAGAACTAATCAGTTACTTTCCACACCTTCCTACTCTTCAGTCCGCTCTCATGCCGAGAAGTGCTACATTCCTGTTAGATTTGGCGATTTTAGAGTAATTTCCTCTGCGTCAAACCAAATAAACCTCCGCATTTTAGAAACTCTCCACTTGAAAAAAAAGGTTTTAAAGGATGTGCAATCAGCTTTTCCTCTACAGCTAACGTAATTTTAATGCTGAAGATTTTTATTTTGTTCCTTTCATGTGTTTTTTTAGCTTTTCTTCTTCCATGATTGATTTAAATTAGACATTTGACTAGTTTTTCTAATGGTTTCAGGTTGATAATGACCCTGGATGTTGAAACGTTCCAGAAATTTTTTATTCATTGACTTTCCTAAATAAATAATGATCTTATTTAAGACGTGTATCATGGCACCTTTAGTTATAATTAGAAAATTAAAAGAATTTCATGATATAACAAAGTAAATTACAAGATATTACAGAAAATAAATTTCTACGTAGTGTTTAGAAATGTTGAGGATCCCTCTCACCTTGAATATTGAAGTTTCGAAGGCAGACCATTCTGAGCCTTCAATGTCCATCTTGAGGTAGTCGAGCACGGCATCTTCGTGCCCAGCGATCCACAAAATATTGTCCAGAGGTCGGTAGAGGTAGGAATAGGTGGACCTTTGGCCATCCTTCTTTGTCTCAGTCACTGTTTTTGCTTCAATGTTATTGGAAAGGCTTAGGCGGACTCCAATGAAATTTACCCTGCGGGAAGAAAACTTATAGTGAACTTTATTTTTTTTGTTAATGTCGGGTGCTATTTACACTGAGAAACGAAGCACGCAATTAAACAAAACATTCGTCAAATCATGCATCCAATTCTTGGTAATTTTTCACAATGAATGTCTGACTGTGTGTACGATGTCCATGGTAGAGACGATGACCATTTGAGGCCTAACCTTTATATTCTCGAATTCTCGCTTGTAACATCTTGCGTATTAGCCTGCACAAATGTCGAACGACGGAAGAGAATATAACCTACTATATTTCAAATAGAAGCATCAAGTTATTGGTATGTGATAAGAGGTACATCTGTGATGACAACAACCGAGCAGACTGAACCTGTCACGAGTGAGGTGGCTAGAATTGGCTCGTGGAAAATGAAGACAGTGAAGAGGAATTGAGTTTCAAACGAGAAATTAGCTAAAGAGGTAATACTTCTGAACAATGACACGAATTATCTCACTAAATCATAAAATTATTGCAAAAAATGAGCGAGGCACATCGTGTGAAGAAATTCTGGACAAAGTCGGTTTCCGTAAAATGGCAGCACCTTTAAAATCCCCATCAGAGAGCGTTACGGCACGATTCAAGATTTATCATGTAATCATAAAACTCGAACAATGGAGAGACACAAAAATGTTTTATTGAGCAATAAGTCGTTTTTCAACAATCTTTCAACAAACAGAGGGACATGTATTTAAAAGGAGTAATGCAGAGAATATTGAGTAAAGGAAAAATGTTTCTCTGAAAGCAAGAGTTAAATTTGTTCTTACAGTGCAGCTGTTTCAATAAAATGTGGTTCAATATCTTGCTTCCTCCTCTGTTCACTTTATTTATCCAACCCTCGTACACGTTGTCTACAGTATGTACGCAAAAACACTTGCGTGTCCGTTATTGCCATCTACTCGCCTAGGCTGGGAGAGATTCCAGGCATAAAAAATGAAATTATTGTTCAAATCCTATGACAAAGGAAATGAATAATATTAATGTTTCAAACAAATATTCCTCCTCCACCTGCACTTACAAGTACACTTGACACCTCTTAAGCGCATTCAGTCATACAAACGCACCGCCATACGCTCATGTATGTTGCGCTCTCAACGTGCTTGTGGGAAGGTTAAAGCCATAAACATTTCCAGGGCACCTTGAATGTATAAATTGTTTACCGTCTGCCATTTAACTAGGCCATCGTAAGTGTTTTTTCCTTACGTGCCTGTCTGTGGAAATTTTTGCATGCTTGCGTATGTGTTTGTGCATGCAATGCGTGTGTTTATAGAAGTTTATGTCCATATGTATAAGTGCTAGTTTGTAGAGGTTTGTGCATGTGTAGGGTGGCCGGCATTTTGTTGAACAAAATTTAGCATAAAGTTACGACCGTTGAAATAAACATATTTTATTCAATTACCATGTGGTCAAAAATGCATCGCTAGAGAGTTACAAGGACTTGAAATTCGAAACATATTGGATTAAAATTCGTACTTTGAGAGTGGCAGGGAAACGCAATGTATAATATAGGAAATTATCTACATCATGAACAAACGAAATAGAATAAAAGCCTCACTTATTATGACCTAATGAAACAGTGTTTATATTAGATTAGGCATTTTAAAAATATATTCAACATGACTCCATTCTGTTGCGATGCACGCGTTCAAACGCCGGTACAATGATTGCAGGACGCGATCGATGATACCAGAAGTTTCACGAATTTTTGCGGAGGCTTCAACGATTCTACCGATGAGGTCTTCTTCGAAATGAATCGGTGTTTCGTAAACCAAACTCTTTAAATGTTTCCAGAAGTAAAAATCTCGGGATGTAATGTCGGGAGACCTTGGTGGCCGAGTGAAAATTTAAAGTGTTTGTAACTCAGCAACAAAGTGTTTTCCTCTACACGATTATTGAGTTAAAAGTGTTCATTTCAACGGTCCTAACCTTGTGTTAAAGTTTGTTCATCAAGATATCAGTCATCCTGCATAAATGAGTTTTGTATGAGAGCGCTTGTGCGTGCAGACCTGTGGTAAGTTCTACCTGTTGTACGGGGTCCTCGAGAATTTGCTGTGGGCTTCATCGTCGTCGAAGGCCATAACTTGACAGCCGAAGATGCCCATCATGCGTTCGAACGAGAAATCGTAGCCGATACCGAACGAGTAAACGAGGCAGGACTTGGCGTCGAGCTTGGTGTCCGGGTCCATGCACATGTACCTGGGGGAGGGAGTTCCAACTTACGCTACAGGTACATATGTTGGGATCCGGGAGTTCTGACTTGCATATGATCGAGGCCGGGAGTTCTTAAAGTCGGATTCCTATGAAATAATTGAGGAAGTAGGTTTTTTCATTGTGAAGAACCTCTGTAATAAGAATCTAATGAAAATTGCATTTTAAAACTAAATGTTTAAAATTTTTTTCTTTCAAAAAATACAGCGTTGAGAAAGACACCAAAATTAAACGTTGAGGTGATGATGTCATCATAATTACAAATCACGAAAATGCTCTGTTGAAATGTTTAATATTTACGCCGGGGACAAAACGCAATAATCACGCTCTGCAATTTCAAAAGCAGCTGTATCAATCTATTAGCATGAAATGACGATATTTATAAGCCAAGTATTCAAGTAGCTGGAGTTTTCAATCATATGTAAAAAACTCTTACTTCTCTCCATCTGGTATTTTGTTCACGGAACGCCCTCCAATTTTTACCATTCTTTTACAGTGCTTCTCAGGCGTCGTCATCTTGAGCAGCAATTTTTGTGCTAATTCCTCATGGGATGCTGGGAGCTTGCTCCCCTGTGACACAGACGCATTAGCAGAAGTTTCATCTCTAATGCTACGTGTATATTCCGCTGTTTTTCTATCTTCAGGGCTTTCATAAGGAATATAATTATAAACATCTTGACCAAGTGGCTTTAACATTTTCAACAATTCGCTTCCTCTCAGAAGGTTTGCTCTTTCATTCACAGTCTCTTGCAACAAGATCACAGAATTTATCTTCAGAGCAGGCAGAGGGTTATTTTCTATGGTCAACAATTGATACGAGAGCACTTCTCCCTCGTAGAAGCCACGAATTGAAGGGTGGTAAATTTCTGCTAGAGGAACGTCGTCGTCCACATCATCAACCGGCGATTTTTTTGCGTTTTCATCTTCGTCCTGGTGCTGCACTCTAGAATATGAGTGGACAGCAACAAACTGGCGCACGCTTATGTCTCTAAGAAAGTCTTCCTTGCTGGAATTTGGCACTGTTCTGATCAGTAAAAAAACGCTCAAGCACTGGAGGATGAGAAGAACCACAACTCCTGCGCGAAACTTGGCCATAAAAACCATTACCACCACCTTGGCATTCTTTTATAGACGCTTTTAAAGTTCTTTCCTTTCTCTTATCGATCTGCACGATATTTACGAAGGGTTTTGAGAGGTGAGTTGTAATTTCAGCAGTATTCTTTTTTATTTGTTATAGTGATGGTAACAAATTAATTCTTTTCTACAAAACGATTAATATCACTCTTTCCCTAATTATCAGTTATTCCCAGAAGTGATTTTCACTGTAACTGTTCATCAATAACGAAGTGGAATTACTACATTGCGATGCAACGTCACAGCCAATCGCTCCTCAACAAAAACTCTCAGAAGAGTTTTGCATTAGGAACACTTTTCTACCTAAGCAAAACTATAGCTACGAAACAATTCATTTCATTTGGCAGAGATTTTCCACACATTTTAATCTCATTTAATCAAAAACTGTTTCACTGTCAAATGTTTCTTTTTTGTCTATTTTCCTCGTACGTATTCACCAGTCCCTTGAACAATGTAGTACTCTCTGTGAACCTGAACAAGTGAACAGTTTTGATCGCTCCATGCTACTGCTGCCCGGCCTTGCGCATTTCCTCAGAGATTTTCCCCTTTCATAGGAAAAAACGTCAGAAATTCAAAGGAGCGCTTCAAACGATAGCGAACACCAAGGAAAAAATATTGCTTTGTTTCACTAATGGTTTATTTGAAGTGTAATGTACGACAACGAGGACAAATATTGCGGAAAGTGTGTGTAACTGTGAGACGTCTTTGAATAACATTCTTACAAAATTTCATTTATCCGAAAGAACTGAAAAAGGTTTCATTTGCTCAGTTGTTTTTTTTTCGCGCAGCTTCGGCTTATATTTTCTATTTAGCTGAATAGAGCATCGTCGAAATTGATCGCAAGAAAATCTGGAGTCTCCGTTCAAGTTTTTATAGGAAGGCACGCACTTTAGGGAGCGCAAATTACTGCACCGCGTCCTGGTGTTTGGTGAGCGTCGCCATGACAACGAGCTACACGAGTGAAGAGAAGGAGGCGTCGTGCACACAGAGGTGTTGCGCGTCTTTCTGGTGCATATTTTATAATTAAGAAATGACGGAAGCCACCCAAGAAAGCTAATAGTACGCGAAATCAGTAATTGTGTAATGATGGGAGACAGGTGGCAATTATGTATTTGATTGTCGTTAAAAGATCTCGATGAGTTACAAATAAAGTTCAAACATGGGAAGCGAATCCGATTCTGACGGTGGAGGAGGATACGTGAGTATTGATAAATGTGGTTGAAAGCTACGCAGTTTCATGTAGTGACAGTCAAGGTAATGCCAACTATTCAGAGATATTGTCCCATTTGTGTTGTGTTGACGCTTCAATGACGTCGTAACGTTCAGCGTTGTCGTCGGTGTTACTTGTATGCATGCTGTTTGTGATTGGATAAGCTATACCACGCTGAGCAAGATTTCGCGTATTATCTGTCACGAAGTTTAAAAATAGTTTCAGTATAATTAATAACGTTAGTCTACTTCATAAAATTATCGTAAGATTTTGCTTCAACTGCATTAGAAAATAGTTACTGGATTGAAAACTATTCAAAACGGAAGAAAAACCGTAATTATGGAGTTTATATGACTAAACTACGTCTTCTAAAGAAATGAGCAGATTGACAGAGCTATAAACGTTAAATTAATAGCATGTCTAAATTGCACTTGCTTCATTTCTAAAAATTGGTGGAAGTAGGCAGCGTGGTTGAGCAAATTGAGCTGACCTGGTCTTACAATCCAAGAGTTGTGTACAACTGAGCTTCTCGTGACAATTATTTGACATAAAGTTTGATTGCAGCTCATCAAATGTTAACATGCTGAAATATCTTGACTCATTTTTAGGGGAGGAATGATCTCTGTATTGTAGTTTCTGCCTGAAAAGAATTCAATACCTTTGACCTAGAGATGTTGTTGATGCCAGTGCAGGGACCAGACAATGTTGATCACGTGATACACACCCATGAAGCGATGCCCGGAATACAACCAGTTTTGTACTGATTTAAAAACAGACGTCCATTACGTAATACTACAAACATAACAGAAACGTCTAGGCATGTATTTTTCGAATCAGTAACAATTTCATAGAGGGCTTGGAATATTTCATTTTGACACTTGCACTAGTGACTTGATCTATTAAACATGAATACTTCACACGAGGGTGATCCTACAACCAAGTCCTAACGAACTTAATTACTTAATTCATCGTTCTATTCAACAATCCATTCGCTGATAATTGTAATGCTTTTTAGTCCTCAACTTTCGAAGAAAGGAGTGAAATGCGAGCTCACTGAGTCTGAGGGTTTATCCACGTTCTTTGTGCTCCTCACCATCGCAGGAGGAGCTTGCAGCGTGGTTAAGCAAATTGAGCTGAACTGGTTTTAGAATCGAAGTATTGCGTCCATCATTGCGTCAACGCTCGTAAAGATAATAGTCCTAAATAACTTTTGATGGTAGACCTTCAACTTTTAACTCGTTGAAAAATCTTGTCTCATTTCGAGGGGTGAAGGGATTTCTGTATTATGCCGGATACATCGCACAAACGCAAGGACTCGAATTGTTTACCATCTCATTCGTTGCTCACCGCTTTGCTCTTGCGTCACAACACAGGGAATGATGCAAACAGAAGGCTATTTCTCACACCAGCTTGGAGTTGTGTTTGAGAGGTGTGTTTTCCATGTCAAATATTGGTGTAAAAGGTTTTAGACCTACATATCACCGCTGGTTGGAGCTATTTTTCATGGCTTCATGTTATGGACCATACATTCCAACTGTGTTTTAGCGACAGCTCTTAAACTTGGTAAAATGTAAACAGGCTAAATTTGAGAAGTTTGACCGGAAAAGATGAATGCGGAAACTCTGCAGTAGCATCTTCCAAAATACACATCGACTTCAACTAGAACAGAACAGTTGAGCTGCAACATTGAAAACAGCGAAACGCAAAAATTAACGTTCACTTAAGGTTTCCTTTATTAGATACAATTGAAAAAGATGTCGTCTAACTGCGAACACTGTACATAGTTTACTCAGATTTGAGGAAGCAGAAGTTGAGCATTTGGCCCGTTTGTAGCATCGTTACTTAAGTATTGAGAGTGTGAAAAAATAATCAAACTAATATTTTTTCTCTCATGTTCTTATTATTTTCTCTATTTTTCATTTAAATTTCAAGATCCTTTGGGCTTTCTGTCAATCACTGTAACACTCATCCTTCATTCATGGATGTCGCCTAATTAAATTCTAGAAGCAGCACATCAAAGAAACCAGGCTTTGAACCCAGAGTATCAACCTTCAGCTGTACGCAAACTAGATTTTCAACAGTCCATTTAAGGACGTGTAAATTACGCTGATAAAGGAGCTCCTGCATGAATAACACCATATTATGAACAAAAGAAGCCAAATTTTTCATTGAAACTCTAACTTTCTCGTCATAAAATAGGTTAGAATGCAGTTAATGCTCGAAGTAATTGCACGAAATTATTTTCTTTAATACTGATTTTATATTTTCAAACTATATTACAGGAATGTTTATAATATTTAAACGCCTTGTACGTTCCACTTAGGACTGGACGAACAAATGGAGGCTCAGAAAGAAGCAGCTGGAGGAGGACATCACTCGCAAGAATGCCCTTCTGCAGCAACTCATGGACGACAACATGGTGAATTTTATTGCACTCAACAAGTGCAGTAGGTGCTGTGAAAGCATCAATCTTGTTGATTAATTTTGTGAGAAAACTCTTCTAATTCAATTTTAGATTCAAAAGCTTAAATTCTCTAATATATCTACCCACCTATGCTATAAACTACATGAAAATAACTTTGAGTCCTTTCGGTTTGGACATCCATTTTTTATCTCCTTCAACGCAGCGGTAGGGAAACGGATGACAACATCCTATATTCTGTTAGACGTTAAGACAAGATGACGAAATTATGAACTGACATGCGATTTTCAGCTGCTTTCTTTAGGAAACTGAGGTACTTAATAATGAGGTACGTACTGTGTGCTGAGATTTAACAGGGTAGGACTGAGAAGTATAAAACGTCCGATATTTTTGTGGGCTACATAACTGCAATTCAATCGCTCAGCCATTAGTCTGAAATATTTTTTGATCTACAGACTTAAAATGCTGACAACATTGTCTAGTTTTCTTTCACCGCATACCTGTTGAGCAGCCTTTTCACGATTATCAAAGGTTATTGAGTGCATTACAATTATTTAGAAGGTAATTGATTTACTATTATTCCTTTAAACGATTGAAAACACAAATCCTTACAAAAAAAGCAAACTGAAATTTATTTATCTCTCCTCATTTTACATGAAGATTAAAGCCTAATTAAGTGCTTCTATGTCAAATATGTCGTTTTCTGCTTCACATCTCAAACATCTTTACTTCTTCAGAAATCTAACTTTGCTTCTCATGTGAAATACATCGCTGCTGTCTTCACAAATCCGTTAAGCCTAGCACTTCTAGTACGTACATCATTTGAAATACAGTATGTCACACAAGCAATTCTTGTGTCTCGTATTTTATTTATATTTATTTTAGTAAATTATGTTCTGATGAACGAGGAAAGTCAAAACCAATCCATATGCTCAGGTACTTCGAAATTTTTTCAACACATCTATATTTTTACATCGATTTTCAATCTTAATTTGAGCACTGCAAGCCGATGTGACGGATATGAATCGATGATTATAGGACGTCATGAGCAACTTCTCCACATGAGAGGAAAATTTGGCTTAGTAAAATGCGTCCAGTCCAGTGGGAGCTTTTATATGTCTCGTAAGCTGACGCAATTCACTCCAGACCGCTCGATCAAATGATTGATCAGTCTAGTATGCCCTAGGTTAAGTAAATTAAGTTAAACATAACTGTACACCTTAAAATAGCGTTGATAATAGGATGCCCTAGAAGTCGCTGAACTTATTCAGGCCCACAAGTAGCTATACTCAAATGCGTCCATTGTGTTAGACTTAAGACACAACCTATTACTGTATCGATTGTGGTAAATAAATTGTTTAAATCGCATTTTGTGAACAGCGCACAGAGGAGGACAACAACGTGCTGCGCGCGACGGTGTCCACCTTGCAGACGCGCCTGAAGGAGGCACTCCTGGAAGTAGACGAGCTGGCCAGCGACTACTCCGCTGTTCATGACGCCAACCGCCACCTGCAGGGTGAGCTGCGTAAATGAGATCTAAGAGTAGGTTGAAGTTATCTTAGCTGAACTTTAATTTGTACTTACAGTATTTGTATAGGTAGTAATACAGAACAAGTTGTACAATTCTAAATGCTGTGAGAGTCTCAAAGCTGCCTCAAAGACCGTCTGTGTACAACTCTAATACTCGCCGAGTACGAGAGGCATGTTAGAGTAGTAGCGTTGTCTTCCGACGCAGTCTTACTAACACTCTGCGGTAGCACCACAGCAAGCTGTATGATACACGCATACTAAGAATACTCTGTAGACTGAGTAATAAGCAACTTACGATGAACATGATTCGAGAGTTATTTAACACTTAAAAGCTACTTTTCTGACACATATGTTGACTTCTGAGATCCAGTCTTCGTGTCCGAGAGAAGAAATTCGACTAACAAAATTCTGATCATAAGGAGACTCGACCTTCACAGTCAGCATAGGAGGACATGCATGCCATGACGATGCAAATAGTTCACTGAGGCGTTGCGGCCTTCACTGCCCCAGACGCGGTGGTAGCGGCGCAGGAGCGTGAGGAGGCACAAGCCAAGAGGCTGGAGGAGGCGCAGAAGGAGGGGCTGCAGCAGGAGCAGCATTACCTCGCTCTCACCGCCGCTGCTGAGCAGAGGAACAACAAACTTCAGGTAAAAATTGAGCTTCAAAGCGCACCGATTGCATGGAAGCGCTCAAGAGTTGCTGGTAGTCTAAAATAACGGAACATAGGTGCGAGTGTTGTGTTTCGGTGAGATTGTTTGTAGTGTTTATGATTTTCTTACACTTGGCAACGAACAAACACACACACACTAATGTGTGTTTGTGCTTAAAAGAAATAAATTTCTGCCTTAATGGACACATTATAGCTATAACTTGTCAAAAAATCCCGCCATGAAATTCTGGCGGTGGCGTATCTCCTAGCTTATTATGTAAGTTGAATTGATTTCTAGGTCACAAGCTTTAATTCTGGTCTTTTACAAAATTTCCCTTCGACATCCGTAGGGCGACAACGAGAGGCGGTGTTTGAGTAACAGAATAATCTTACACGTTGCAGGAATAATTTTGTTACCTGCACACCAAGCGCTAAAAATACTCTGTGAAAAAAATGCTCTGACTAAAACAAGGCTTGAACAGAACAATAATTGACAAAATCTTACTGTGCGGAACATGTTTAGAATAAGCCTGAGAGGCACAAGTGCATTCTTCAGATGAAAATCCAGCGCAGTGACAAAAACCAATTCCAAACGTTCTGGAATTCATTGCCTCCGTCATCATGCAGTGTAGTAAAACATGGTGAGCGGAACAGAGGAAATCACTGTTCTTTTACTCTGTTCTTACTACACTGATGATGGAATCAATGTATTGTTGACTAGTCAGTATGTTTGTTACTACGTTGTTTCTTTTTATTATTCTATAAGAGAGTTTTTTCCAGGAATCATTCGATTTGTACCAATTCAATGTCACAATACTGAAAACAAGCGCGCTCTCCCCATTTTAGGATCAACCCATGACAAGAAACTATATCCATAACCATGTACACACTCCTATTCTTTTCACTTCCAGCTGAAGCAGATGCGCTGCAGTAGCAGTTGTCTCGCCATACGGGCAGTTGTACGCTCTTCATTGCTCACTCAATGGCTTGTGTTGTTCATTTCGTCGGGCGCACTCACGTGAACTGGCTGATTTGGGACGGGATTGTTTAATCTGGACAATGCCTGGTTGACTTTTACAAAGCAGTTATTCCAACCAAGCGAAAGGCTCTAAAATTGAGCCGTGAGGAAGTCTATTCGGGAAGGCAAATAAATAAGACAGTGATGCCCAAATCGAGCTATTAGCTACGCTTGAGCAGAAGCAATGTATCCAATCTCTATTAGGTATAACACTCAGAGGACATTGAAAGTTACTTTCGCTATTGCCAAGATTCAAATCATAATACGTAAGAAGTGGTATGTATTTCTGGATGAAGCCGAATGTTATAATGAGTTTCAGACTCTTCTAAGCATTTACTTGAGCCCTAAAATTTTACATCGCATCGAATTCATGAACGGAACCAAAAATTTTTGAAAATTTGAGGGCTTCTTTCCTAGATGCTTAAAAAATTTCAGAACATTATTTTAAAGCCGTGCGAGTAAGTGTAGTGAATTACACAATCTTACTCTCTTTTTAAAATAACATCGTGCTTTAGAAATTGTTCAAAATTGAACGTTTTTACCATCGCAGGCGCTGCTGAGTGAGCGAGAGGAGGAGCTGGTGCTGCTGCGGGCGGAGCGCGAGTCCGTGCTGCGGCAGCGGCGGCGGCAGAAGAAGTTCGCTGCCGACAAAGAAGATGATGTCGTTCAAAAATTACGGATGGTAAAGTTATAATGCGGATTTTATCGGGAGAGTTTCCTTTAACTGCAAAGACTGCGATATAAAAGTGAGAATGGTAGATCCAAGAAAAAATGTTACTTGTCTGTATTTGATAAAAGAGGATAATTTAGCAGATCTAGCATTTGATGTCATCACTGGCTTTGTCATTGTAGCATATTAAATTGAATTCTATACGATCAATGACGAATTCTATACGATCAATGGGCACAAATTTGATATAAATATAAAAAATGAATTTCTGCTTGAAGCCACATGATTGAAAAAAGGTATAAAGAGGCTCAATTTGTACAAACATGATTAACTGAACAATTTTATCTTCTATGTAATAATTTTTAAAATATTTTCCAAATGATATTCATTTCTATCTGATCAAACAGGATTCTTGACCGACATACCGAAAGCAGTGTGAAAATAAAACTGTATATTTTCTTAGATAACAAAAACGAGCGTACATTCACACCTATTGCAAATTGCTGAGGCGATGGATGCCTCAGGCTGATGAAAATCGAGTGAGGTTATTGAACAATGCGTACTTTATTGTCTGCAGGCAGCCAGTGAAGACCGTGTCTGGGCTCTGTCTAGCCTGAGTCTGAACGCAAACAATCGAAATAGAAAGAACGTCGGCGTGGTGCACACTCACAGAATCGATGCATGAAAAAATATTAAATGAATAACAATGGCTCCATATTTTTGAATTGTAGCTCTGCTGTGAGATTTTTGTAGGCGCGTATTCAAATTAACACAATAGTGAATGGATGAAAAATTGAAATCGGTCGAACATTCTCTCTGATTCTTGTTGTGCAGGAGCTGGAAGACAGAGACCGAGAATTGTCTAAGCTGACTTCCAAGTTGCAGGCTGCCACGGCGGAGATGGACGAGACGAGCGCCATCATCACAAAGCTCAAGGAGTCTTGCCAGTGTGTCTCTCTCACCTGGTGCCATTACTGGCGTTGTGTTTGTTGCTGATGGAATTGACTTCTATGCCATAATTGTTGATCGATGTGATCGCTTCTCGAGATATGGATGTTTGATTTCGTTCACTGGAACTTGTAATGTCGTTGTTATACGGGAACAAATAAATTTTGCCGGATTTTTTATTTCATGAACCATTCAAAGTCATTGTCATGTAGAAGTGAGGAGAGGCTATTTCAAGTAGAAATGCTCAAGAAAAATTTAAATTGCTATTAGAAAGTACGTTTCAACTCAATTTTAGCCTTATCATCTATTTAAGTGTAAATTTTACTCACGTGTTGAACAAGATTGGTAATATCAAAATAAGCAATTGATATTACGAGAACGATATTGTTTCTTCCAATCTACATGCTCATTATTCATTATTTTCAAAAAAATCTTTTAATTTTTTTGGCCTCTATGCTTTTTGAATACTAGGAACATTAAGCCAATTTTTAGTTCATTTCATACAATCACCCTCGCAAATGTGAGCCCCGTTGCTCTATCGTGTTTGCCCTGTTAAAGAGCTAAGTTTCAAGTCACTTTCAAGTAGCCTGACTGAAAGAGAGCAGAAATTTTGAGGCGTATAACGCAAGTGACGCGCGTGTTGTGTTGCCTGGTCAGGACGAACGCCAGCGACGAGTTGAAGGCGCAGCTGCAGCGGCAGCGCAAGCAGCTGCAGCAGGAGCGGCAGCTGAACGCTAGGCTGAGGCAGCAGCTGGTGTCAGCTGAAGACGACGCTCAGATGCACGCTAAGCAGGTGACCAGTTCAAGTGCACTTCGTGGTGGCAGGTGCATTGGCGCAGAGGGTAAAATATACAGAGAGAAATTTCACATGCTACCACATTGTTTGATGAGGTAAGATTGTAAGTGAGGGTAGTATTCTGTGACTAGCACGCCTGTAACTGAAGTGTGTGGGGCACTGATGCCGGTAACTGAAGTGTGTGGGGCATTGATGCCGGTAACTGAAGTGTGTGGGGCATTGATGCCGGTAACTGAAGTGTGTGGGGCACTGATGCCGGTAACTGAAGTGTGTGGG
>JACJUY010005251.1:32326-48194 GCA_014220935.1 Platorchestia sp. MABIK
TCAAATGCTGAACACTACGGCCACATTACCGCATCAAATGCTGAACACTATGGCCACATTACCGCATCAAATGCTGAACACTATGGCCACATTACCGCATCAAATGCTGAACACTATGGCCACATTACCGCATCAAATGCTGAACACCACGGCCACATTACCGCATCAAATGCTGAACATTACGGCCACATTACCGCATCAAATGCTGAACACTACGGCCACATTACCGCATCAATTGCTGAATACTATGGCCACATTACCGCATCAAATGCTGAACATTACGGCCACATTGCCGCATCAAATGCTGAACACTATAGCCACATTACCGCATCAAATGCTGAACACTATGGCCGCATTACCGCATCAAAAGCGCACAACATTACCGCAGTGCCCTGCACTATATAATTACAATGTGTTACCATACCACAAATTTGTAAGAGCAGCACACTACGCAGGTGTACGCCCTGACGCGCGAGCTGTCGAACACGAGACATGCGGTGCAGCTCACGGCGCTGGATCTACCTGTTGATGAGGCCTTGGCTTGTCTCACAGGTGAGCTATGCATTTGCATCATTTCTTCATTATTAGATTCATAACTAGTTGGTTTGAGACCACCTAGCCACAACGAATGCAATGTCAAGAGAGCGAAGAGGAAGGATAATTTTCTTTAATGGGGGCGCATGGTGTTTTAAACTCATTCAAGATGCTCTGTGCTTTGATACATCAGGTAAGGAAAAGTTAAATAAAAACAAAGATAAAGTAGCATAGGAGGTATGAGGACCGAAGGAAGCAAAGAGAGCTCGAAGGATAGAAGGCCCAAAGGCCCAGCTTTGGCTGAGATAATTTGATGTAACCTTATTCCTTCAGCGTTTTTTTTTAGCTGTAATGAATGAAGTTTATTTATTCGCTTAGCACCGATGTGTACGGTTTGTTCATGCAGCACTAATATGTGGGGGCTATTTCTATGACAATTTCGTATTTTTTCCTCGCCTCGTATTTATTTCCTCGTTATTTGTATTTATATCCTAGTGGTCGGGATTCTTTTTATTTTCAACTTCTGTGCATCATTTCGTTTTTTAGCTTTTCAAAATGTTAATAATGACGGTCTTCTACATGATCATTTAAATTAATTACTTCAAGCTACCTACCTCCTGTACTAAGCAGGAATTTCGATTACCTAACATTCAGAAGTCATTCCACTATCATTATTTATCAAATGATTTTGGTCTGCACCACATCGGCTTATATGAAATCGTACCATCAAAACAAAGCGACTTTTTATCAGTATCAGTTTTTTACATATATTATTTTATATCATACATATATGCCATATACATAAATCCATGATAAATTTACTACACAAATTTTTTACTAGCATGTTTTATTTATACAAATATATTTCAGAATTAGCATCGTTCCTTCACCTTTCTTTCACGTTTACTTCTCTTAATTACGATTGATGATAAGGACACATTAAATGAAGGTTTTGCTATTCAAGAGATTCTTTGATAGATATCAGTATATCTAGGGGCTGATGGAAGAAAAGCGATATTATTTGTTCAAATTACTAAGTGACTCGTCTAAGGCATCCATTGTTGAAAGTGATGTCATCATGAAGAAGAAAATCAGCTAATTTAAAAAAAGTAAAAATTTAGAGTGCAGTACAACCAAATGAGTTTCAAATATTGCTTGACATAATGCGTCTGGGTTCGTAGAAGAAAAATAAACAGTATCCATCTCAGTGGTTGATTAAATAATTAAGAAAAATAGCTTTAAACAATTATTCTCATGGATATTATGCTCTAGGTGTGGCAGACTTACAAATATTGGTTTCTTATGAAAACGGTGCAACGTTGACTTAGGAGGGTTTGGACGACATAGCTTTCATTCACATGAACTCGTAAGCATGGTGAATCTATGATGACTATGTCGATGATGCTGAGAATACGAGTAGAAATACACAATTGAACACGTTAAGCAGAAAAGAAAAAGGTTGACTGCAAGAAATTAAGAAATTCATAACTAACTTTTCACACATACGTAAAAAATGAAGTAGATGTAAGTTTTAAAAAGTTTTTTCAAAAGCCTCGTATCTTGGATTTCGAAATTCCATAATTTAAAATCGTTCAAATTGAGTAATGGAAATGCAACAATAGGGATCCTTATATCAATGACAGGGTTGAATAAACTGAGGCAACAATAGCGAAAATTTACTGTCTAAGTTTATAATAAAATTGAAAAAAACATAGAAAGAAAAACTTTAAAACTTTACTGGTAGACGAAATGGAAAACACAGAGACGATGAAACAGAAGCGCTCAAGAGTCATAGCCTCCATAATCCACATTGACAAACGAGACTGTACGATTGCACAATATTGACCGATATTGTCGAGAGTATGATGAGTTGAAATTAATGATAGTACTTGTAAAACAAGAGGTTACCAGCTCAATAAAAGTATGATTACATAAGAATGAAAGAATCAAAGAAAGAAAGAAAGAAAGAAAGAAAGGAAAACAGTTTATTTCCAATAAAGATGGTACAAAAAAGCAGTGGTTGCCGCGTGTGATAAAATGAGCGATAAACGATAAATGATAATTATCGCTGAGGTCAAACCTTTTATCGTTTATCGTTTATCTCAAATTTTTCTAAAATAATCGCTCATTCACTTACCGCTGGTCCCAAAAAATGAGGAACGATAAACAATAAATTAAAAGGCGTCTTTTGTAGGAATTAAAAAAATTTGCACGGCGGAAATAGTCACATAGCCTGACGTTTTCAGACCTGAAAAACCTCACTTGTTGGCCATAGACTGGTTCCAGTGACAGTTTTTGTTTAATTTTATTAATATTCACTGTGGAAAAATAGTCTGCATGTTTTTTTGATATATCAACTAAATAAAGGTACTTTTCATTTATCATTTTTGTCATTGCAAGTACAAATTTTTTTAACGCTATCGTTTTACCGTTTATCGCTTACCGCAGGTTGGGTTTTGAATTTTTTTCATCGTTTATTGTTCATCGCAGGTTGGGGAAAAATTGTCGTTTTATAGTTATCGCAAGTTGAAAAAAAAGTTATCGCGGCAACCACTGCAAAAAAGATAATGCATCATTGATTTTTAAAATATCTCAAAGTAAATGCACTTTTATGATTCACACACATGAGTATTGTAATACCCATGTCATTAGTCTAAAACAAATGATTGAGGGCAATGTATTCCTAATAAGAGGAATGAGGTTAAATAGGAATTGTCACGATGAGAGTGGACTCCTCAAAGTAAAATGATTGAAAATTGCAGCACAAAAACCAGTAGAATTTAAATCCATCATTCATAATCTCACTACATTAGATGAACTTCGCAAATAATACAGGAGAATCACCAGTCAGGTGATGTCCCTAAAGGGTCGTAGTAAGGCAGCCACAGCCTCCTCGCTTGTGCCTGCGCACCATGGGTGCCCGGCGCTATGCTATACGGGACGAATGCTCAGAATACTTTTGTGACCGGCACCCATACGAGAATTAAGTAAATAAATTAACTGATAGAATTTTTTTATGCCTGATTTTTCAATTTATGAAATGAATTGACCATCTAACCTTGTTAAAGTATAATAAGTCATTAACTAATCACAAGCCATAGAAATAGATTTCTTGGCTGAGATATGTGGTGACCGTGTGTTGAAGAGGCTCTGTATGGATCTATACCAACGTCGAGAGTAAGATCCATGGGTGATATAAGACGGCATTTCTGAGATGAATGTGTCCTGTACGATGGCTGAGAGTTGACATCCCTCAGTAGTGATCATTTAAGACGTGGAAAGAGATTTTGGAGGTTCAAAGCGCAGGTTTCACAGATGCTTCGAGCTTCTTTGACTAAGATCTAATTAATTTTTTACCTCAGCGCGGACCTTTCAGTCGTAAAATTAGGTGAAACGAGGGCCAGATGCGTTCCTCGATCTTGAGCCTCCTCGTTTCGTAAAATGTAGGTCGTTATGAAAAATTGTAATATTGCTGCGAGGGAGGTCATTCATGTGGCCTCTATGAGTAGGGTTTTATTTTTACCCCTGTGACCTGTTAGGGTTCATTTATTTCTTCTGCTGGAATGAGTATAGCTCGTTCATGCTGTCTTAATAAATTACGTTGAGTGAGGGCTTACTCCCACGGCAGTGATGAGTAGGGCTTTAATTATTTGATACACCTCTATTATTGTAGGGGTTATTCCTTGGACCACATCGGTGGGGCTTTATTACTAAGGCTAATTTCTTACGCCGCTTTGAGTCGGGCAGCATTTTCCTGCACTGTTATGCGAAAATAGATCACTCATATCGAGCGTGTTTGTGCATGATTATATGTGCTATATTATAGCATGTGATTAGAGTTCCAAGAAATTATAATTAAGAATTTTCTCGCACATTAACAATAAAAATTATGTTTTAAACCCTTCACATAAATTCTGGGTTAGATAACTGCTACTTAACAGTGATGAAAAGTATTACCTCATACAGTAAAAATATCCTGAAGTGCTCAATTATTGCATATCTTTTATTACGTGATCTTCATGCAGACTGAGACTTCGCTTTACACAATTTAGGAAACGAATGAAGAGATAAAATGACAAAGTGATCTTCCAGGGGGCCTGAACAAAGAAGTGTCGGAAGAACTGCACCTGATGCGCCAGGCCATCGAGCACCTCGGCGGAGAACTGAGGCACAGGTCCGGAAGAACGTGAGTCAAACTGCGGGCTTTCACAGTTGTTTAAATTGCAGTGATTTCATGAAACCTTTTTAACCAAGGCTTTATTTTCGAAGATGTGTCTTTAACATTTTGTAATAATTTATTCGAATTTATAAATTCTTGATTTGCAGGTGCTTACCATTTTGCCTGCCTGCCTACAGGAGGGTGATGGGTACATCAATTTACTGTGACTACTGGGTATCGCGTAAAACAAACTACAATGACAAACTAGCAGACGAGTAGAACCTCAAAGGAACAGATATAAACAAAATTCTGACTAACAAGTATGAAGCATTCACCATAACAGTGATCAAAAATGCCTGAACATGTTTTCTGTCGAAAAGTGTCATAGTTTTTATGTACGAAACCAAGCTCAGTAGAGTTTATATATGTACTATGTGTAACTTTGAGAATTTTTTGACCAGCAGAACAGCGAATTCTGACGGTGCTGGCCGCGATTCCGCCTTGGAAGACCGGACAGTGCGCGACGCCCGCCGTGTCATCGCGAAGCTCGAGCAGCAATTCGACAAACTTTACGAAGTGAGACTTGAATGCGCCTCTTTTGTCTCGTATTGCAATAAATTCCGCTCTTTTTAATGATGTGGATGAAACGATTCTGAAAAATAGATAAATTAATTAATAAATTTGTCTCACAAACAAACTGAACTTCTTTAGACAAGTCAGCCTAAACTACGACAGCACGAAAGCTGTTGTCTCGCATACGTCGACTATCAGACAGCCATCGGTGAAGACCCACACGAAAGGCTGGAAATAAAACAGATTCTACCAGTCAAAGTAATTTTTTTAACATGTGTATTGATGATCTTTCTAAATCAACAAGGAAAAGTCAGAAATTTTTACGTACCTACGTCGAATCAAGTAATTTTCACATTTTCACACACTGCTAAGTAAGGCACTGAAAAATTATTTAGTTAAATAACATAGATGATAATTGAATTCGAAAAGTATAATATGTGATTAGTTCTACATTCAAATGTACACTAGTTATTAATTAAAATATTTGTGGGCGGTATAGTGACTTAGCAATGTTCTTAGCTGAACCGAATTTCACCGAGTTTACCGGCATCATCCTCTGTGAACCTCACGCCTCACTAACACCTCAAACGGAGGAATTCAGGATGACAACAAATGTAATAAAATGGACATCGTTAACATGAAAGCAAGTGCGTGAAATACATCATTACCTCATTCGAAACTACCGTGAACTACCTCATTCAAAATATTCCGTCAAATGAAAATCTTGCCTAGAAATGACGTTGCGAAGCATTGAATGAAGAATGTGATGCGTGGGTAATTCCAAAACTTGTGTACTCAAAGCGCTACACACTATAGTGCCCACAACAGCTACACCACCACTTCCACAGACTGTCGCAATCATTTTACATGAAGAAGGAAAAAGAACGAGGGAAAGTTCATGTTTATCCTCTGAGGTCGTTCGGTGGATGTGATCGTATTAACATTAGAGTCTTCATATAAAAAAGCACGTTATTGTAGTACGAGCTTTTGGATTAATTATAGCTTAAATTGTACAAGTAGAAACAAATGCTTGTTTGGAATCAGCACGACCATGCCAGCTACAATACTCTCATTAAAGCGAATGTTGTAGCTTACTCCAAGCAAAAGGTGTAGCACATTGAACATCAAAGTTTTGACATAAAAAATCTAGTGTTTTGATTACATCTGTAAATAATCTTACATCGAATTTGTTCTGTATATTCTTCGCCACTTCAAAGGAAAGCATCCGAACTGTTGACTACAATCTTTTCGCCCAAAGTAAAAAATTTTTTGAGCTATATCTATGGTTCGTTTTCTTATTTTCTCTCACCAATTACAACGCATTAAATTAAGAGAGTAGTCACGCATAGTCTCTCACCCGTCTCAATAAGCAACCCCATAACTGGTCAACAAACAATCGCTGAGTTACTCAAGACATGTGCGAAGAAACAACTCTGTTTTTCCGTAATGAATGAATTTACTGCATGGGATAGAAGGCGGAGCGTCGGCGGGACCTGGTGCTGTCCCAGCAGAGCAGCCTGGAGGTGTACAGGGAGCAGTTCAGGTCGCTGCAGAGCGAGGTGGCCAGCATCTCGGACGAGTGTCGCGCTACACCGTTCCAGGTGCGATCACTGCCGTAACTTAAACATGGGCCATTCTTCAGCGTCGTGTGTCACAGAGTTATGTGGTGGGAATTGTAGTAGGAGCTCTTGGATTGTGTTTTTAGATTTGATTCTTAGTATTTTTTTTAAGCCATGTTGCTTCGTTGCCCTTACTGTGGAATGTGAACGCTATTGGTGCAAGTTGTCCCGCTATCGTCTGCTTAGCCGTAGGTCACAGTGGCTTAATAGTCGAGAGAGCACGCCTTTCGTGCAGAGGGTCGTGAGTTTGACCCCACAATGCGATTTTGGTGTTCAATATGGATGTGACACCTAAAAAACTGAGTTGAAAAAATCTTCTTTTCAGTTGTAACACTTTTATAAGTGAACTTGGTGTCGAGGCTTGGTGCACGTCCTCAAACTCACATGCACTTGCGAATTCTTCCAGAGCTGCAAAGTTCTAACGCTACATGTAGAATGAGCGCGGCGAAATTTGGATTGAGTTTTAGACAATTTTATTTCAGACAAGCGAGGTGATAATCATGCGTTTTTGTTCAATTCAAGTTCAATTTCTTAGAATCCTTTTTCAATATTCCCGGTTCAAAACATTTTTACGAACGCTTTGATCGGAGTTTCAAAAAAAGAAGAATAATTTGCATAACTATTAATGAATGAATATTAACATGCATGCGAGTTTTTGTCTCCTAATAGTTAGTGGACAAACCATTATCCATTAATTGATAACTAAAAATTTCCAGGACTGAGTGATTGGTTTATCCATTCGCTGAAAATATGCTTGTTTAAGAGTACATCAGGTGAAATGTTACTAAATTGAAGCTCTAGCGATTGCCACACCATGTGATTCAATGACGTTTCATTAAAAATGACGAAATTCAAAAACCATAAAAGGTTTAATTCGCATTAGAATTGTAATGTTCTTTTTTCCACCAGGACATCGAGATTCGGTCTGAGAGCGAGGACCGCAGCGTAGAGAGTGGGCAAGTCAACGTGTCTACTGACGGTGAGCGAGCGCACTTCGTCATCCCTCAGTTTTTTTCTAGCTCAATGCTGGCATAATTTATTCTTGTGGCTTCCTAAACAATTAACTAAAAGCGTTACCACAAATTTGCAATTCAATAAATTACAAATTTGCTACGAATTTGCAATTCGAGTATTAGAGTTAGCCTTAAATGTTGTTTCTTCAATTCAAAGCAGGCAATTGGCTCAACAACCAGCAAAAAATGATGCATACATCAGTAAATCCAATTGCACAGTTTGATGACGAATTCTTCAAAAACAAAACTGATCACGTGGCTTTGGTAGTTCGCAGTATAGATTCTTCATTTGATTTTGCTTGAGGTGTCTCAAAGTATAATTTAGGGTCAAGTGACCCAGTTGAATTATCTGAGAATATAATTTAGAAGTTAAAAGCTACAACCAGTTTCTCAAACTAATGTTTGGCCGAGGTTTTCTTATAAAATGTACGATACGAAGAGCTTCAGTTCAACTCGTTGGTATCTTTGAATAACAAATTTTTTAGTGCAGCTGTTAAATATACTTCATATTCACTCAAGGAAATTACAAAAATTATTTTTTACGAGTGCGATACTGAAAGAGAGCAAGACTGTCTTACCCATCTTCCTTGGATTGCATCCAAGCGTGAGTCCCCCTCGACCCACACACGCTCTCCCCTGCGATCGATGGAGCTGTTCTCACAATTACCTTTCTGCGCCCGAACAGGTCAGCAATTCGCATCAATCGATGCAACGAACGAGTCGGTAGCCGAGGTTACTCGGCCCAGTCGACGTGCCGAGCGTTGGAATCTCGACAGAAGAGCAACGAGTCCACACCCAAGCCTGAACAGCCTGCCTGGACACTCCGCTGAGCTTACAGAACGCGCAGCCTCTGCAGATGTGAGGGTACACCTCGACGGCAACTTCTCTGCTGCTGATGAATCCCATCATCGCGTCTTGCAGACGCTGGAAGATTTGAGGTAATGCAATGTTCCAAAGATCTGTCATAAGTTTGAGGTTTTTAAAATTGATTTTTATGAGATGTTATCAATTCTATGTTTTTTACGCGAAGTGCTACAACCAACTTAACGAGAATTCTATTATTCCACAGGTCTCAACTGCCAGTCAACCACTCATCAGCCATGATGGTAACCGTTTTGGCTCAGCTCTTGCGGGACCTCCAAGACGAGCGTCGATCTGCCCACGGAACCTTGTCACATGCCCGAAACCTCCAGTTCGATGCTCAAGTAATGCTGCGGCAACTACAAGCTAACATGAAACATATTGATCAAATGAAAGAAATTTACTCCACTCAACAGTCAGAGCAGAGCGTGGCAAAGTGGTGTCAGAATTTCCAGAAGCAGCAACTATCAAACATCGAGTTAAAAGAGAAACTCGAATTCTACATAAGAGAAAACAAAGAACTTAAATCAGCAGCTACACGCGATGAGACGCAGCTTAAAGAGCTTCTTCAAAATTTGGTCGATAAAGTTCAAAATTCTTCAGCCATGATGGAAAGAAGCGACACTTGTGCTAAAAGTGAAGCTGATGTGGCAACGATAGCTATTCAAACAAGCGGATTCGTGTCCGAAGAAGAGGACTCAGCCGTTGCGCGGTACATCGCAGAAAACAATGAGGTTTTGGGCCAAGCTATAACTGACCTCGACAAGCAGAGAGCACTTAATGCTAATCTTCAGAGAACTTTAAGAGAAAAGGAATTGAGTTTAATATCTAAAGATCAAATGATAAACAAAGTAAAAAGTGAGATGACTCTATACAAAGTAACTCCAAACGACCCCGTTTCATCTGAAGAAACGCCTCCTACCTTCAATCGATTTGCTTTTGCTGAACAGGGCCTCAAAAAAATTGAAGAAAAGAAGAAAGACAGCCACGGTTCAATTGTAACAAGGTATCAAGCATTAATCGAGAAAGCTAACGAGGAGCATCGAACTGAAACACATAAGTTGAAATTGGAGATTGGACAACTTGCTAAGGAACGAGACGCCGCTTTGCGACGCATCAAGGATTTACAACTGTGCCTGGATTCCATTCCTAGCCGTGAGAGCGACGGCACTTTCCATCTCCAGCAATTTATCGACCAAATCCAAGCCATGACGGAAACGATACGCCTTTTAGAGAAGCAGCTTTCGTCTACGAGAATGGAGATGGCGGACGCACAGTCAAAACTTGAGGCGGTCGAGACCAAATTAAGCGAAGAAAGGTCGCGCTTCAAGTTGGAGCGTGACAGACAAGAGGTTGCGTGTAAGAAAAAATCACAGCAAATGGACCAGGAACACAAACAGCTTTTACAAGAAGCTCAAGGCTACATTTTTCAAATCGACGAGCTTCACAAACAATGCACTGAACTCAAAAAACGGGCTTCCGAGAGACCTACAATTGTGCTTACAGCATTGGTGGAAAAAATGAGAGATAAACTCATTGAAAAAGATAAACTAATAGCTGAATTAAAATCAAAATGAATTCCCTTTTGAAAAGTCAACTTACTGTACTTGAATAAATGTTCAGAAATATTTTTGTGTAACATGACATTAAAATAAAAGCTGTTCAATTTCTTTTTCATATCCTGATAATCATGTGCTCGCGGAAAAAATTACGAACCCTAGTATTCTAATATTATGATACACTTACTCAAAGGAATAAATCCTCGTCCTGCTGGCAAACGACTATTGACATCTAAGAGCAAAATATTTACGCGATCCGCATTGAGTAGTACAAGCTATTGTCCTTTTGTCTAAACACACAAATATTCCATGAAGCTAATTATTGCCTGAAAGTACACAAGACTTGATCACTATACACGTATCTTTTTCAACCCTCAGATAAAAGCAAGGTCATAATATGCAACAATTCTCTCATGTGAAGAAAGTGCTCACGCTGAAGCACTCTTCCCACATGAACGAATGAGATTAACTTATCTGCATGTCGTGTCATATGAGCCTGGGATACTCAAATCTTAACGCCATGTTCGTTGGTGTCTGCTTATCTAATTTCAGTACAAAAGAGACAGTAAAAACGACAGCTTATGATGGACAAGTGCTTTACTCTTTCCGCAGTCTAAATTAATCACCAAATAAATAGTAAGAGACAAAAATCCATAAGTTATTCACGAGCGTTTTATTCTTATGCTTAGCTCTGCTGTTGAGATTTAGGTCCCTGCTCTGTATGCAACGTAGACCGCCCTAGAGATTATGTTTTTCAAAACTAAAGTTCTCTGTTTTTCTGTTTAGTTTTTGTACAAGGGTGAAAAACTTTGTATTTTAGAATTGAAGATTCCAGTTCAAAAATGGTAAAAAATTCAATAAAACTAGATAAATGCCAATAAGTTGTTCAATTTACCTGGTTAATTCAATTTGTGGAAATTCGTACAATTTTGTATGGGAAGTAGCGTCAACTGGCATACCCATGCATCACCAAGTTCAAAACTGCAAGTAAAACTTGAAAAAAAAACATACAAAAGAAAAAAATCGTTTATAACCATTAACGTTTTACTTTTTGAACAGAGTATTATTGTTTAGATCAGTGGTTCCCAACCTTGAGTACATGTACTCCTGGGGGTCCATTTTCTTATCGGAAGGGATACATTTGACGTTGGCAAAAGAAAAGAAAAATATGTTCTTATGCTATTTATTGACAAATACTTATATATACATGTCACTGAATATATTTTCCCCAAATATCATTATATATTAGGGTACATGCCCATCTGTCGAAATACTGAAGAGGTACAAGATCAGAGAAAGGTTGAAACCCCTGGTCTAGATCATTTATATTTTGACCCAAGACATTTATGCATTTCAAGAAAATATTTAGTCTCGAGTAGGAGGTGTCACATGCGATGTGACGCTGAGGCGGCAAGCAATCGTTCCGCTTGTTCAACCACGTGGCAACTATTTCTCAAAGACCCTCATCTTGCCAAAAGGAGGATATCACTTCAAAGTCTTCGCGTAGCGAGGGCGTTTGACGCTAGCGCACTGGTGCAACTGCGCTGTCAGAGACCAGTTCGTCGTGCAGCAATAGGCTGCTTTACGAGGATCGGTGCATCTTAGAATAGAAGCGTCTCTCCACTTATATAAAAGATTGTTGGAGATTCTTACAAAAACCCAAGTAGTGAAATTGCTCTGAGGATAATTTGAGTTTTTCGACTTGCTTCTTGGTTGTGACGCAGATCAAAGAGGCGAATTTATGATTACTGAAATAAAACCAGAATAATGCGACCAACAGCATGGACTGGTATACGTAGTTACGCTGTATTTCTTTCATGTCTCTTAGAAATTATTCTTATTATTTTTATGCTTTTCCTTTGAAGCCGATGAATTTTTTAATGAAAGATCACATGCTACATTTGATTTTGCACAAAAGCTAGTGCATTCAGTTTGCATAAATCACAAAATTATTCGATACTAAAAAACACAAAGCTCTAACTTTGGGAAATGAAGGCTTACAGCATAAATCATTTTCGTGCCCGACGGTTTTCGAACAATATTTCTGCTGCAGTTTTTTTAGTCAGGAGTTGGCAGTCCGTTGCATCATGTAGGAATTACTGTATTGTTATTAACTCCAGACGCTAAGGTTGTACCGTGCCTTAATTAATTCTCATCTAAAAACCTCAGTCCAATTAGATACTCGTCGCCGTTCGTTAGTGTAATTATTTCGTGCAGAGGATTCAACATTCGGGTCACGTGGTGGAGTGCCAAAGCGGCACAAACGTTGCGTTCGGCTTCTAAAGCTGTTGCAAACGTAGGTCGGAGTCAGAGCCAGTCTTGCATCTGACTTGGTGTGGTGTGGTTGGGTGCCCAAGTGTCTGTGTGCGGATTCGGTGTTTTAACCAGAGGTCTCAATAAAACTCCTCTGTTAGACAAAAATATTATTTTTCTATGTGCTTCATGCGAGTGTGTTCTGCCGACCGAGTGGACGTGACCTGTGATCGACGTGGAAGCGAGGTAGGGTGAGTATTGTGTTTCCTAAACGCTGTTCTCGGAGCTGTTATCGTCTGCAGCTGAGCGGAGGGTGTCGTCTGCTAAGAAGTGCCGCTGACTCCTGAGCCTGAAAGGGACTTCATTTCCGTCACTTTTATACACTCTTTGCAGGTGTTCTACTGAAAACAACGGTGAGTAATTGTATTCATATTTTTAGGTAATTGTGTTCAAATATCCTTAAAATTTCATTGGTTATTTGTTTCCGTGCTTTATCTTTGCATGCCGGCCTGAGTCATTTACATTGAAGTTCTTCATTGTAGTCTAATGAATTTACACGTTAGTATCGACGTGAGCTGCCAGTATACTCAGAAGGAATTTTCATAATGTTGCTGAATGACTAGTAGTCATAAATTCAATTTTGAAAAGTACTTAATCGAAGATAAATAAAGACACAATCCAGTTAAATGTTTGCTTTTTTCAAAATTGTAAACTACAATTGACTTAGATTTGAGTTGTATATTGAACTTCATTTTAGCCTATCGTGGTCAACGTGTTAATAAAATATTTTTAGAGATAAATGTAGCCAATTAGAAGTTCAGAGGTTTGAGTTAACTTTAAATAGCTCTAAAAATTGCGATCGTTTCCGCCGCACGTTGAAATGAGAATTTGTCACATGCATGCAGTCAACGTTTTTTTTTGCAGAGAGTGCCTCATGTCAGCCCAATTTCGTAATTGACAGCTTAAACTTCTAGAAAGGCATTATAGTAAGTGTTCTGAATCGATTTATTTCCCTTGACCTGGACACAACCTTATCGCAAAATATTCGTTTTTTCTTGTGCAAGAATCTTTAAAATTTTGAAATCAGTTTTCTATGCGGGGCTTAGGAATTAGCAATTTCATTTATCGACTTCTGAAGTCGTTACCTGAAATTACAGCAATGACTTAGGTTACGGAACTGCTCAATGGGCGTCATCATTTTTGCGTACTTTTGTCAGTTGTTTTTTGATTGTATCAGTGATATGGTATTGCATAATACGTGATTACTTCAAATTACCGGAGTTTTCCTTCGTCTTTGTAATTGTGGCTTACACGAGAAAAAATGACTCTTCCATATAAAAGAAATTGACATAAATTTACATTTTGGTTACCCCACAACCCCTATGTATGACCCCTATAATAAAACCCCTATAATAAAATTACCGTTGCGAGAGGATGAAAACGTCTGGCCAATATATCTCTTCAAAATGCGTCAATAAAATCCAATGACTCGTCAGAGATATGTTCTCGTCAAACGTTAGAGTTTCTGTACGATCTGCACCACAATCCATCAATTTCCTACATCGTCCATCGCGTCCCTGCACGCGTTTTTTGGAGGAAAGTCGATGATAATCATATTCTCGACGCGCAGTTGAACCCTCCACTCTCGCTCTTTAAACTACAATCGCCTACCCTCTCTCATAACTACGAAGCTTCGTCAAATGGATGCCGCGTCTCTTCGAAGAACATGTTTTTATCCTGTGTACTTCTGGACTATTTAGAATTTTATTCATTTTGTTGAGATTAGGAGTAGGGTTTATAATTTAATCTGAATTAAACATATTTGAATCAATTAATTGGTATAGTTTACTTCTAGCCTCGATATCACGTTGTGACGTGTGTGATCAGTCACATCGAGAGAACTTGGTTTGGGCCACAGTATTCGCTCTCAGGGAGCTGTTGTCAAGCTACCACAAAAGGAGTTCCTATCAGGGATTGACGTCACTTGGTGGTGATTCCTTTTTTCCATGTGGATATACGCCAGTGAAAATGAGCATGTACGGCTCAAGTTTATGGTGGGGAAATGATGGAACTGCATCGTGTAATTCTTCATGAATGTTTGGGAGATGTGGAGACCTATCTCACCCTAGTGTCTTGAAACAGACCTATTCAATTATGCAGGGTGACATAAAAACCCAAACGTCACTTTAAATTGTAAAAATTTATTTTGCAAAAACCATGAAAAGTAAAAAGTTTTAGTTAGGGGAAAAAGAACAGGAAATACCACGAGTTTTTACATAAAAATAACGATTTCAAATGCCTTCCATTTTTACCCGGGCACGGACGAACACTTTTCTGTATATTTCGCATCACACTTCTCAGAATATTCGATGAAACGTTACGATAGTTTTGATTATATACTTTTTCAGTTCTTGGAGAGTGTTGGGATACATACAAAGACTTAATCTTTTGAATATCCTAAAATAAGTAAATATAGAGGAGTTAAATCTGATGATCGAGGTGGCCAAGGAATGTATTCGGTCTTCCAGTTCGACTTTTGTCTAACTGATTCCGTATATGTCTGAACTTTGCTACCAACGCCAGAATACTGGATTTAGATGGATTGGTGTTAAATCTCTTTATCAAACTCCTACTTACTCTAACCAAATATTCATTCTTTTCAGAAAAGTATTTCTTAATTGCTGCTCTATCACTGTGTAGTTGTACAGCCACTTAAGGTGTTTCAAAAGTATGGCATTGTTAAATCCATACGTTTTATTACAGTTAGTCTTAATCTTTATTACGGAACACTCCCAATATTCTCCTTTCATTTGAGCTCAACGAGTACTTTGTATTTTTTACATTTTTGCGTGATCAATGTACAAAGAGGTAGAGGGACTTTTGGGTCACTCTGTATAACCATCTTTCCCTGTCCTCACGTCACCGACGCCGTTTTGCCCTCATTACCACCTTGTCTAATCAGGCTTCGCTCTCAACAACTTTGTGATGTATCAAGTGTACAATCGGTCGTCAATTTTCGATTGGTAAATATTCGATTTTTATTTCTTTAATTTTCTTTCGTAAAGTAGGGAGAGGGAGATGGAGATGAAATGAGCAAGTGAGACGATTTTCACGAAATATTATTAACGAGCGGAGTATTCACGATAAAACAATTACCTTGGAAGTACGGCTTTGTTGATATACTGTAATCGACCCTTACAAGAAAGAATTATTTTGTCGTATCCCTCATTACATTTTCTCGACTTTTGGACTGGTAGCAGGTGATTCTCAATATACAGGGTGTTTTTTTTTACTTTG
>JACJUY010005252.1:0-24894 GCA_014220935.1 Platorchestia sp. MABIK
CACGCTGCACTGCACTGTGCCCCACGCTGCACTGCACAGCTCACTGCACTGTGTCACACGCTGCACTGCACAGCTCATTGCACTGTGCCACACGCTGCGCTGCACAGCTCACTGCACTGTGCCACACGCTGTACTGCACTGCGCAGCTTACTGCACTGTGCCACACTCTGCACTGCACAGCTCACTGCAATGTGCCGCACGCTGCACTGCACAGAGCACTGCACTGTGCCACACGCTGCACTGCACAGCTCATTAACACGCCCCACATCACATCGCACCACCATGCACCACCACCCCCTCATGTACACAAGAGCACCACACTCCACCACCGCCGTGACGCACGCCCGGCCATCCCTCACGCACACAGCCTGCCACTCACTGCAGCTCCTCCAACGCTCGGTCGTCGCCCTCACACGCCCGGCTGGTAGGACCCGGCAATGCCCGTCGAAATTAGGGAATATCTATGCGCTTGTTTCATCGATTTTTGACCGATATCGTGCTCTGCTTTTCATTTATGGCTCATAAAAAATACTCCGCAGTGTGACTTATGAGTTCCGGGTGTTTTTAGTGTTTGTTTTGATCCCGCGTCGTTGAAAATGTTGGCTGGAGCTTTGTTTCATGTACTCTCAGTTAGTTGTTCGAGACCTGAAATATTCTGTGAAGTGGGGAAATGAACGGTTGCACAAATACATCAGCTGGAAGTGTGTAATGAATCATATCTGTGAGACAGGGTTCACTACTTGCCCACATTTTCTCTTTAGTATGAATTCTGATACGGACACGAAACGAATATTGTAATTAAATAATAAGATGTCATTTAAAAATTGTAAATTTTAGTCATTAGGTTGTGTTTAGGTATCAGCTTCCTAATGAAGTACATGAACAAAGACTAACAAGATACTCATGTTCGCGTACGTGTATACATTTTAACTCAGGTTTACTTTGTGCCACTAACTCCCAGATTCGAAGTACTCGTAAAGAATCGAAGTTGGCAACAAAGAAAGAAAGCAAACAACCAACAAATTTTGTATTAATTCATGTGAATATTTAACGTTCTTTTCTTCAAAGTTGAAAGTAGTACTTCTGTTTACTATAACATGTTTTTGGAGAAAACTTTTGTCCATCGGCCAAAATCTCGTTTGATGATACCCAAAAATCTTCAATCGGGTGAAAATCAGCGGTATATGGTAGCCATGTCACCATCTTTCAACCTTGGTTGCCTAAGCTGGCCAAGAATAATTAGGTGGCCCGAGCTGTGTGGGAGGGAGTGTTGCCAGGCGTAAAGCAATGTCCCGTGCTAGCAAAAGTGGTATTTCATCCAAAGCACCAAAGTTTTTCAGAAGATTGCAATAGATAGCAGATTTCACCTATATTTCTTCGAGTACCATGAGCATTCTATCAACTCTGTCTCTCTGGACGGCTACCTATATCATGACTCCACCGCCTTTTTTTCATGCCTGAAACGATTATGACACCCATCCCCGAACTACACCCAACCTTTTGCCTCTGTGTCACATCCATCAACGGTCGTCCGTGTGTCATCAGGCGAAAGAACAAAACCTCGCATTCATCTTCAAATACATCCTTGCCCATTCCATCCTCAGACTTCCGTCTTGCCATAAGAGGGAGCATTATTAGCGGAACTTGAACGGAAGTTGAAGTCTAAAGAATAGCATTCCCTGCCAGTGGCAGTCATCGGAATAATAGTATATTATCGCCTTTTCCTAGTAATGGGTAGTTTTTAAATCTTTTTAGTGTCCACATGGCCTATTTTTTGGGCAATGACATTAGGAATGCGCACTTGGCAGATAGTTTTCTACAACTTCTTCTTATATTCTCGAGAAGAATTTTTTGAAGTCCATTGTTGTTTTATGTATAAAAAACCTACTATCGCCCATTACTCGTTAAGAAAAAATCAGTGAGATTGGCTGGAAATAACGATGAACTGCACGACGTACACAAACACAACGATGTCACAACGTGCCAGAGTTTTTCGAAACATTTTTCTAACGTTGGCTCAGAGATAGTTGAGATATCACAAGTTTCATTACCAAGTTACAATCGCTGGTCGGAGCATGGATTGACAGAGAGTGCTGGCCTCTGAGGTGAACGTAATGAAACGTTCGGTGCTCCCCGTCACAACTCATTCGAGCTTAGTGCGTATTCAGAGCAGCCGAAAGTTTTACAGAGTTTTCAGTAATTCACATTTTGCTAAATGTGAGTGCGCGCTGGATTTTCGAACATGAATGATACTTGAAAATGTGAAATATTTTAAAAGTATGCGCATTTACATTAACAGATTACCATGACTATTCTTATCACCAAACTATTGTCATGATATTCATATCATAATAGAATGCACGTATCAATGGAACTCAGCGACGTTAAATATTACGATCGCTGAAAGCCTTCTTCGTTTTTTCGAATAATTGAGGCCCAAATTACAGAACTGCGCAAATGCAACGTCTGTACGCTCTGCAACTCATTTCGTAACTTCAACAACGACCAGTTTTGACGCGTCCACAGGTGCTGCATTACAAGCAGAATTAAGTTCGTGCGTCATGGTTTATAAATACCGGGGCCAACAATGGCATATCCACCAAAAAGACCGCAGTTCGTTTTGAACAATCTAAGCTGGTCTTGTGGCTCAACGCACGCAAGATCAAATGTACCCAAACTGTCGACGTCAATGCGGAACAAAAATTGAAAAAAGGGGAAACTTTACTTGAGTTATTCTCGCGTTTCAAGTCGTGGTTACATGACTCGGAACATGAAATCTTTCTAAAATAACATCCTTCATGTGGCCCTATCATTCAGCTTCTCGATCGTCAGAGTTCTCTCGTTTTTCGTTCTATTTCCTGCCTTCCATTTCTTAACATTTGTGGCGTCGATGAAACTCTTTCACGGACATTTCAGCTTGTCCGCTTCGCCATTTTACCCCTGACGCTGACTTTGCTCTTGGCTTTGTGTTGCTCTTGAAAGAGAATCAGCTTCCTTGTCGGGAAAATGAACGGCTCGTTATGAACCAACTTGTTACGTGAGGATGCCTTAATTTCTGGCAATGTTAAAGATTTAAAGTGTGTCCCGTCAATGAAAACGTTGTAAAAATTATGTTATTAACAAAGCGCTTTTTTGATTGGCTTCAATTCTGGTTCTGATCTGCGGTGATAGATTTCTGGAAACATTCCCTATGCATGTTCATTCTTGGATATATCATTAAAAGCGCCCCGTTTTTGCTGTGCATTCGTTCTACTGGATACGATATTGATGCGGTTTTTCAAGTCACTTTTTTTTACTTTATATGCGCTATAATAACTTGAAAACTACTCATCTTATTAACTGTCGTTTTATAAAGAGCATCTAATATTTCTTGTACCATCAGGCTCATCAAAATATAATCCGTTTCACGGATTAAACGTTGCGGTAGTGTCATCACAACGAACCTGTCCGAGGTGGAGTTTTCCCTCGTCAAGTTTGTGTTCATGTGCGAAGAGGTGTATTTTACAAGCATGCTTCAATAAAAAAAATGGCCTTGAAATATCGGGCAAAATCACGTTACGCTCCATTGGTCTGTATTCGCTTGACACTATCTTAGCATAACCTTCTTCAGTTCGTCCTTGCCCTTCGTCATAGCTCTTTTTCTCAATTGTGCCCCACCCTTCTGGACTCAAGTTTATTTGAGCCTTCTTGTTCTTTTGTTTCATCTCGTCTGTGATATTTTTCTGGACGGTGTAAGATTCCTGGTAACTTTTACAGCATGGACAGTGAAGCGAAAAGTTCAATTTCTTAATGGCATAGATTCATCACGCTGTTTCTTGAGGATGAACGACTAATTAGAAAGTATTATACGAGGTATAGTCAGAAAAATATTCAGCATGAACTTCACTGAACAGAACTGTAAAAAACGTATTAGAATACAACTTATACAGTTGACTTATACGTACAATTGCTGACTTGTTGGCGTGTACGCCACAGCGATCGTGGGCACAGCCACGCCTCTTCCGGGGAAAAAATTTGGCGATTTCATCGCACTTGCAACATGCCGAAAGTGTGTCAGTGCAGATAGCAACTTTGGAATAGATTGTTTCAAAATTTCGCGATAAATTATCTCATGAAAATTTTCAAGGCTGATGCCATTTGCAGTTAACTTAGGGTGACGAAATCAAAAAATTAGGTTAAAGAGCGACCTTAACTGAAGCAAAATAATTAGAAACTATCAGGGGCTCAAGATTAGTTTACAAAACATGTGTACCTTTGCCATTTTTCCAAGAGACTGTAAAGGTCTCTCCTTTCATGGATAGCAAACAGTCCACCCGCCGACCTGTACATCTAGTTTAGTCGTTATAGAAAGGTAATTCATTAAATATCGAATTTGCTGTCTCATTTTAAAGTGGCGTAGCCTGCGGCGGGAAACTCTGTAACTACAGGCTGTACCTTATTTAGAGGGATGTTACAAGCTTTATTCGTGGAGAAGTTACATGAGAGACAGCACATCAACTGTTCGTAGTTAATATTTTACTAAATACAGTCATGCAAATGTCAAATGAGTAAATCAAAACCAGTAATTACTTTGGAACTATCTATTATAAGACCAAGGAAAAATACCTGCCTTATAAACTACAATTAGCTTCGTCTGGTCATTTGGTCGAATCCTTCAAATGCGTTTTGAAAAATATCAATTTTGTGCACCTGAACTATGAAGTTCAGCACCTTAATATATGTACGTAATTATTCAACAGTTACTGAAACTTCTTGGGAGTTCTGTAATTATATATATTTTTTTAATTTCTCTTCCAGTGAGCAGCCAAGTTTCCCCATAGTTTTTTTTTCAAAGATGGAAATTTTGTTTCTAGAATGGATTCCATCTCAGACCGGTAGTGGCAATGCATAAACAATAAGAGTCTGTTAGTTCTAATGTTCTATATCGGCTTCGCATGCTCTAACGTACAGAACTTGCTTCTCATTCGACGACACGCGTACTCCTCTAGCGAATAGTGCATGGTCAACAACCTTGCAGCTATTTGTTCCGCTTTACATCCGCATTTCATGTTGAATATGCAAGTGTGGCGTGTATTGCAGTTACTCAAACACTCTCGTCAATGAGTGTGAGTCATAGAAAGTTGAGTGGGTTTTAGGGTCAAAGTGAGAAGAAATGAGTCACGATGGTCAATGACCGTGACCTTTGCCTGATGAGCTGAGGACCATTGAGAATGTCGCGTTGTCGTGTACTATTCCTTGGGGTAGCATTTTACATCAACATAACACGGGTGAAAAGTGCTATTTTACCGAGAGGCGAGCAGCCGCAATATTGCGGCCTAACTGTTGTGTAAAAAGTATTATATTAAGGCTTCCCTTGAACTTTTTAAAGCTCTGGACAAGAAACTTATATGTTTAACGATCGTAAATTCGGCATTTTCGTTAGTTGGCGAAGTGTGTGATGAAAACACGGTTTAAAGTTATAACGTAAACAGAGCTGTGGACCCTCAGACCGTTAGTGATAAATATTCTTATTATTTCTTCTATTCTAAATATAGGGTGCGGCACTCAATTCTGCATTTTTAGGTTTCCACAGCCTTCTCGGCCATGCGGGATTGACTGTCGCGCTCTGTATTCCTATTCTAAGACGAGAAATGCAAAATTTGGAGAGTCATGTTCTGTTACACTAATAAAACTAAATTCCCTTGGTAATATCGAACCTGTACTGTTGGGAGGGATGAAATCTGCGTGCCATAATGAACTTGCTTTTGCCATGCCTTGGTGAGGGGGAGACTTCAACTCCTGGTTTCCGCCTCCAGTTTAGTTTTGGTTCTTTTCTGTGAACTCTATTGCCGGGGATTGTCTCTGTTTCTGGGGCTCTTGTTTTATGAACAATTTCTTCAGCCAAAATGACCCTCGATGAAATTTCTATTTTAGCTTTATTCTTGTTTATTTTTATGGAAACTCTCCCTTTCTGTCTACTGCGAATCAAATTAGAAAGTTATCTTTGATTTTCACTCTCCAATAGCAGAAGATAAAGAAACAATGAAATTGTTGGCCCATGGGGCCAATGTTTTAATCATGGCCTGTAATATCCTCGCAGTACTCGTACATACATCGTTTGTCATAAGACAACTTTTTGCATTTATTTATTTTTGTCTTTTTTAAGATGCATTTTTGTCTTTAATCCGCTAAGCACGTTAGTTGACCACGCTGTATCGTGAAGCAAGCTTTGCAATTGCTGATCTAGTGGGCTAAAGGTCGTGTCTCTCTGATATTTGGAGCTACACATGCCAAACACTAAAAGTTCATTAAAAAATCCCTTTAACGTTCCCGTTTCGAGGCTGACTGGAGCAGTGGCTAACATTACAGATTTTTCACTCATGTTATTATAAGAAGGCAGGCCTGGAAACGTCAAAAGTTTTGATAACGATTTCGTAATCAAAAACGTATATAAAAAAATATTGGCTCACGTTTGATTAAATGGCACACTCCAATGATTACCTACGTTAGTAGACTGATAATTGTACGTTCAAGTTTCAGTGCAAATTTAAAAACCTTTACAATTATTTGCTTCATTCGTTGATTCACGTTTTTAATTTTTGGCGATGCAAGTCGTCATTTCGTCCATTAGCGAGACGATAAACTCGCCAGTTTTTTCTGGTTGACTAAAATAAATAGCACTGGTTTGTATCTTAGAGCCTCTCGACCACGCTTCCTTCCGTTTTGTAATGAGGAAACATTTTCCGGGAAGCAGGCCCGGCGTGGTGGACGAACGCAGACTGCGGAAACAGCCCGCAGATCGAGGGCTGTGCGATCGTTTAACTGCGGCGCTCAGTATCCTGCCTACGTGCACAAAACTCGAGTGCACTGAGGTCATAATGGTTGTTCTTTTATTCTGCCTTCAGCACTTAATTGCTTGTTCCAAGCAGTGAGCTCGCATTTTACAGTAGAGTTCCTGATGACCGAACTCACACATGTCCGGATGTCAAGTTATTCCGGTTGTCAAATCATCGGTTTGAAGATAGAAATATTGAAGATTTATTGAAACGCAAATTACTTTATTGCAGGTAAACTTTGTAGGAACATTAAATATATAGGAACATTTGCAAGCATTGTATGTTCAAATTCAAAAACGAACACATCATGTTTGTGGTTAGACTAAACCAACGAAAACACATATTAAATTAAGGTTTCTACGATTGTAATAAATATGAGCTTCATTTCATTGTAAGTATTGTAATGTTAATTGCTATTATTCATCTGTATTATCATTCATTACCACCTGGAAATCATGGTAAACTGGTAAATATTCATTGCATGTCTGGTTGTCATGCGAGTCCGGTTGTCAGATGTCCGGTATTCATACGAGTTCTGTTGTCAGGTGTCCACTTGTCAGGTGTCTAGTATTCGTATTAGCTCTGTTGTCAGGTATCCAGTTGTCAAGAACTCTACTGTTTTTGTAAAACCTAAAACCTGACAATTTTGGCCAGAAAAAGCAGCTAAGTCTGCAAAAGAACTTGTGCAGCCAGGTGTGCCACTACGACATCGTGTGTTGTTTGATTTATTGTTATGCATGCGAGTAAAAGACGTTACATGATGCGGACGAAGATTAAACAGCTAGTGCGTGGCTGTGATTGCAACCCTATGGGTGACAAATGCCTACGAATGCTTGAATATTGTGAGTCTTTATAAATCGAATAGAAAAAAGACTGCGTTTAAAGGAACGAGCCAAGGTGCCCATTCTCGGGTTGTTTAAGTCTTGAGCCCTCAAACATCAATCACTCACAGACGACAAAGAAATACACCTACAGTTAGTAATTTTCATGTAAAAGCAACAGTACACTCATTTTATCTCAAGTTCTCTATATGCGGTCGTTACGCAGAGTGTGGTCCTATGATTTGACTATTTTCTTTGCGTTATCAATAATATAAGAGCCAATGTAACCTTTCTTCACTTTATGCTGACGTTGCTATCTGAGGAGGTATTGCCAATGGAATCGTAAATGTATCGCACGAAAACACGCTGCTCTGATAATTCATACTGAATAACGCTCGTAGCTTTTTTTTCTTGTTATCAACCTAGAGTTCAGGTTAACGTCGTACTTCAGAACAATGAGGGATTGCCAACCCATCATTGATCAAGACGATTTTTGAATGTATTATCCGCACCATAACTGTTCAGCGATCGTACAGGGTTTTACGCCATGTTTCCGTTAAACAGCTGTCATGAACGTAGGCAAAGTCCTATCAAAAATTATGTTCAATACAACTAAACGACTAATGGAGCAATTTGGGACTATTTGAAATTGCCCTTCTTCTCCCATTAAGAGAATCGAATTATATTTGTCCTAGAGTTTTCATGCGACGAAAATAGCGTATCTCATAGATGTCCATGCTGTACATGCAGTACTTATACAGGACTAACATCCTAGGTTGTGAGAACCTATAGTCGTATAGGGAACCTCATGCCTTGTTGTACTTCCAATGCCTATTTCGTGAGGTATACGGAGTTCGGAAAAGATCCTTCTGGTCGATTTGTGTTATGAGAATAATGCAAATTTTTAATGCAACGGCAATTTTTTACAGTACTCGACTGTAAGGAGTTAGAGAATCACTTTTATTCAATGCAATGTTATTAAGAGAGTGTACTATGGTACGGGCATAGGCGACCTCTCGTCGAAAAGCATGACGAAGTCGAATCGCAAAATTTAAGGACTTTTTACTTTCATTTAAAAAGACGTCATTTGGGTTCATCAAATAGATTTAGATATCGAGAGACAATGCCTAGTATTTTCAGGAATTTTTTTCTGATAGATGCAAATGTGATGAGATATAAAGTTCTTTACAGGTAAAACAAAAATGGCCTTAATTTTCGATTAAGATGCTTTGGGGGGCGTATAATTACAAAGGAACAGTCACTAACAAAACGATGTGAAGAATTCGAGAATAATGTATTTGAATGTAGAAGTTGAAGTATGGCCCCTAACAAGTCACTGCAAACAAAAATTCATGAGGAATAGTAGAAACATTATACGACAGTTTTTTTTGCATTCTGCAGAAAAAACTTACAGCCGAGTACTGTAAAAGATTGCCGTTTTATTTTTGGAGACTTCGTTTCCGACTCCGAGAAAATGAGCGACTCTGAGCTGCAGTGTCTATTGCCAGAAGCCCAGGGGCTTAATTACTTGTTCGACATAATTTCTTTTCCTTCACATTTCGTTCGTGTGAAAGGCATCCACAGGGTGCTGTCTTTAAGGTTGTTCAATGAAAGAGCTCTTCGAAGTATCGTCCGTAGAGAGAGAATAGCCATCGCTAGAATAAGGGAGCTTGAAAATTGAGAAATTCACTAAAATTGAAGCATACACCATAATGGTTTTGGTTGCACGTGAATGTGCTTCGTGTATGCCATGATCCAAAATGTATGCCATGTCGGATCGTCTTCTGTAGTGGCCCTTGAGTTATACGTACATGAAACAAGTCAGAAGCTGTTCCTCTCACTTACAATGTGGACAAAATCTGGCTGATTTTTATTTCACAGCGTTCGTTTAAGTCCGTGGTACTCAAAAGGTGGTCCTCTGACTGGTGCGGCTGGGTGCGTGGCTTGGATCATCATCTCTTGCTACGCTCGAGTTTCCGGGGAAAAAAACTTCAATCCAATATCAGTAATTCAGCCTTCTGGTCTGCGGTATTGCTGCAGACATATTGCTTAAAATTTACATTAACTTATTGCTGAAAATCTTGTCACATATGATATTCTGGTTCTTGGTACAGTGATAAAAGACGTAGTCTTGAAATGTTATACCCTTCGACCGAGCTGATATATATTGTTCAACTAAAGCTTTGCGCAAGCCCATGGGCACTTCAACCCTGATCTTGTTGCGATAAATATCGCCTTTTCACGGTCGCATTTTCTCTCGCTGTCTGCAAGTGGAGATGATATTTAACCCGGCACTCGTGGTCCGAAAGGTTAGTCTGCAGTCGCTGCTCTATATCAAGGGTTTCTCTGTATCTTGGACTAGAAGAAAGCGCTTGTGTTTTTTACGCTGGAGGGCGTGGGCTTGTGACCCTTTACGAGATGTCTTTCATGGATTTCTTGTTCTTGTCGCTGCTTTGTCGGGACAGAAGTTGTGACCATTAGATCTCTAACTGCTGATTTAGATGCATCTGATGGCACGCGCACTGCACTGTAATGGTGGCGACCTTTCCACTAAGTTGTGAAGTACACATATTTGTTAGTTAGCGATGACGATGACAAATAAAAAAGCGATGACAAAAAAAAATCGTTCAAATTTTGAATTTTATTTATTTGTGGGGAGTATTAAAATTTCGTCAAAGCTTACTTACTGCCTAAAATAGATTTATTTCAATGAACACGCTAAAATATATCTTCAAGGTCATCTTCTTCAAGATGGCCCTGTTTCTTTTTTTTACTTTTTTCATGATTTCGCTTAATGAAGTTGAAATGCTAGCGGTCACACTTGGGGATTGCAAAGGTGAGCAACTTGATTAATGGAACGGCTTAGCCTATCGAGAGAGGCATGACATTGAGTTAATGCTTCATCTTAGCTAAAATTACTAAATGAAGCATATTCAGTTGCACTATTTATGAGAATCGCAACACAAGTCAGGTATTTTTCGGGCATAACTGCTTAATTACATTCGAGTATCGCACCGCAATTAGAAGATATTTTAAGACAAAACAAATGGAAACACTTAATTGGACAATAATTGTCCACGTAATCTTCAATTTTGCAAGAAAATTGAAGACAGTGTGTTGGATGACTTCAGTCTTTAAGTTTCATTATCTATGAGCACACCTTCTTCAGTCAATGCCAAATAGTCGGAGCACGTACCGTCTTGTATTGTGATTGGTGAATTTGATAACCACTTGATTTTAATGTTTTTTTAAATGACGAAATTCACTGAAGGTGAATTCGAGTCATGATGACATAGGTAGTTTTACGTTAAATAAATTTGAGGCTTAGGTCCGATAGCGCCATTTTATGAGAGATGTTAATTCCTCACTCCGTGATCTGTCTGCAGGGGAGAGCGGTGCCGGCAAAACTGAAGCGAGTAAGCAGATCCTGCGCTATGTCGCCGCCGCCACACTGCACAAGCACGACATCGACAAGGTGCGGGACCGGCTCCTCAAGAGCAACCCTGTCCTCGAGGCCTTCGGCAACGCCAAGACCAACCGCAACGACAACTCCTCCAGATTTGGCAAATACATGGACATCGAGTGCAATTTCAAGGTATGGAACATTTGCTACGGTTGAGATAACCTTGAGAAATTGTCGCGGGGTTAATAAATCGAAAATTTGGGAATTGTAAAGATTCTATGAGTTTGAGAAGATCGTGAATTGAGAGCTGGCCCATTAGAAAACGGCTTTGCTCAAACGATTTTTGCGAATTTTCAAGAAAATGTAGTTATGGACCCTGGATATTATGTTTCACGTAGGGATCCAGGATAGAAGAATAAATTTTAAATTGAAATTTTACTAACAAAACAACATCGAGCTTCGCAGATAACTTCATCTGATCAAATTTATGGATCATGCTAATTTGAGCTCAGAGTCGACAGTCAGGCCATGTCTGAGTGTACTCAGCATCGCAGTCTGTTCGACTCGTCTCTGGCACAGTTGTGACAACACAGCGATCACACTTAGTTCATTGGACTACTGATATACTGGCTGTGACCTCAATCTTTCGAGTGATTGACTCACCACTTTGTCTCTGTGGGCCATGAAGTAATGTTGTTTTAAGATAGATTAGGTTTTAGGTTCACGAATAAGAAGTTATGTAGGTCCTTCTTCTCTTTTTTAGCTAAATTCTTTCAAATTTTCATCGAACAAAACACGCGAAATGAGTAAAGATGCTCTACATGAGTGAACTAATTCTGTGATGTGACTCACGTGTCTGTACACTTACGGTATTCCGTCTGTAAACAGGGCTTCGATATTTCAAACCATCCGAGCGCGCTTTAACCGTTTCCTTCAAGTTTCATGCCTTCTTCGCCATATTTTTGTCTCTTTCCTCTTCTTCCTAGCCTTTGAACCTATGTACAGAGTACCCTGCTCGGAAACACCTTGTGCATAAAATACTTTTTATCCACAGTTTGCAGTAAATTGTTCCTTCTCTTTTTTTCTCGATGTCGTCTTTGATATGGCTTGGGAGTCTCAAAATAAATGTTGTAATCGTAATAATGATAACAATGATAATTCTGATGACAACCTGTCGAGAAAATATAAACTTCCTCCGTCGCATGTGTACATGCACACACTTGGATGCTTGTAATGCATGTTAAAACCTGAGTAAAGGCGACGTTGTCGAAGATCTGCTTGTTACGTTGTCATTTTGCAAATGGTGCCTCATGTGGTGGAATAAAATGTCATTTTCAAGTTCCACACAGTAATGCTGCATGCTTTCTATTTGTTTCGTGTTTTTGATTTGACAACTCATTTTGAATATTGGTGTTTTCCTGTTTATGTGTACATTTATTCCTCTAATAGGCTAGTGTCCAACATTTACACTTGCTGCCATTTTTCGCTCAACGTAGGTACATAAATATGGTTATTATCCTTGAATTCAAGGTTATTTCGTTCGTCATTCTAGTAGACTAACTTCGTATCCTAGTGCAGAGCTAGGCGACACATTTCCGTACAAAGGTAAGAGAAACAATGCGTTAATTACACTCACCTCCTTGTTTTATGCGTTGCACGGTACTCTTGTCTCAATCCGGGAACATGAGTATGTTGTTGAGCTGTAAACAGTTATTTTTGTAGTGTTTTTAGCCTTCTCTTTGTTTACCGATGAGTCTGGTGCTTCAGGAAGTGTGTTTTGCGAGTTATAAATGCCTTAGCAAGCGCAGAATTTTGCAATAACAAATTGCGAGATGTAACCATCTGTAAGATTGCTCAGTTTCTGGAAATGAAAAATGCAATTTTCTCGTTACGGAGTTCATAAATATAGGTGTTTATTGGACTAAATTGAAAATCTTCAACATGCACATCCCCTGCACAAGAGCACTGGGTAATTCGGTCGGACAGACCACTTCGTCATGCTCTGAATTCCTCTTCGCAATTTTATAGTGACATGTCCGAATCTGAACTGCTGTTGAGTGCTTTTGGTCTCAAATGCAAGGCTTTTCAAATGAACTCCAATGAACAGAACGTCAATTTGCGAGTGAGTGGTATTCCTGTGCTCGAAAATTTGCGTAAAGCATGGAGACAGTCTTTGTAAGATGTTTCATTTCATTCTGGTGAAATTGAATGTAACTCAACGCAAATTTCTTGTAGATAACAATGAAGTGATATAATTTAATTTGTATGGCTCACTCATATTTTTTACCGGGAGCTGCCCGAGCACTTATTTTGACTTTGACCGAGGTTATGATTATTTGATAAAACGCTACGCAATCAATTTTCATCTCAGCCTCTGTTGGATCAATCTCAAGTCTTAATCATTCCCATTTATTTCATACTAATGGTTTTACGTAGTGCGCATGAGCGGTCACATAGGATTCTGACACATTTAACTTTATCACTTTTCTGAATGGTTAGAAAAATTTCTTCTTGAGACCTATAAGTATTCGAAAATTTTTCTTAAATTCTTGGCTACTGAATTCGTCCATTGAACAATAATTGTGCAGGAGTTCTTTCGTCGCCTACTACACTCAGACTATTAAATTTGACTAATTGAATTTTAAGAGTTTATTTCATTTCTAAAGATTAGGGTTGACTTGTCATCGGCTGTTAAGGTGTAAAAAATGATCATTGCAATTTTACTACAAGATTAATGTTACGGTCAGATAAACTTCTCGCGATATGAGACCAGGAGTCTCTGTACACGTCATACTTCTTGGACGAGTATAGGTGTTTTTAGAGCTCACTGCAAGGAACAGGAGATGTTACTTGTGAGGCCTATCCTGGACTAGGCATACCACTCGCGCCTGTGTAGTTCAGTCGCGGCTGTGAAGTTAGACAAAGATCTTTATGTCGAAGAATTAACTCGTGGAAGTTCTCTTCATGAGTTACGAATTGTGGGTTCAGTATCGTTTTGAAGACTAGAAACGAAAAGTTCTGAAATTTCAGCGTTAGTTACAGTTAACTGGGAGTGTCTTTAGATTTCGGATTATAGTTTCTTTAGCTTCCTCTTTGCTCATGGATTGTCTGCTACAACAAATCCTCCACTGTTTATTAAAGATTTTAAAATGCCGAATAACGTTCACCGTCAGTTATATAATTCCTCTAGCCACCAAATAGAAATGCAATTTACGCTGTGACCTTCCCGAGTACATTGTTGCAGCTGTCGTAGGTGCAGCTTCTGGTGTGATGTCTGTGGAACATCGGCCGCAAATACCGGCTTGCTTTAATACGTTCCTCGCGTATTGGGTCATATGTGTACCAATAGGTAAATTGCTAATACAGGAAATGGTTTAAATGAATGACATTTAATTTTAGTAAATAACTACTATCATATGAGGGGAAATGTTATCGTGCAATTGTATTTTTCAAATTTCCAAGCAAGGATAAAAACGTATTCGAGCAGTAAAGTCAATTTCCCAATTCTGCTATTTACGACCTAACCAAACCAGCCTTTAAGAACCGCAGAATTAAACGCGGTGAACGTTTTAAAGTGCTTCACCGTCCGTTGTCCCCTATTGTAAGCTCCTCAATTGAATGTGAAGCAAGACATGTTTTGCAGGAAATTCTGATGCGTTTCGTGGGTGTTTTCCATGGCTGATACGTCGGTGCCTTGTTACTTGATATCCGTGGAGACTCAGTATTGAACCCGTCCCATATCAAGTAATAGTCCATTGTCATGAGCTGTTCTGCTTTTAATTGTCACTGCCGCGCTGGCCCGTATCCTCTCTCGATCGAGCCCTGCGGTGCGGACTCTTCTTGTTGTCAGCGACAGATCTGTTCGGAAAGAGTTGGTTACATCGATTGTCCTTGACAGGGAAGTTTTTCTTGACGTTACGCATTTACATTTCAGTAGTTAAAAATTGAATTTCGAGTTTTCATAGTCTGTATAAATCTTATACTTCTTTTCATGTGTACAATTACAAAATGCGGCTACTTGTGGAGCATTCAAATTGTGAGAGACTGCTCCTATTTTCTGTATAAATACATTCGTGTCTCTTCTCAAATGTACATTTGTCTCCGTCTAAGACACACAATTTTCGTCTTCCAACACTCTTTAAATAAGGAATTTTCTGAGTCAAAACTTTACCTTTCACGAAGCATCGATGAGAATGAAAAGGTAACAGTATCACTATTTTAAGTTGAGATCTTTTACATCCCTCCCACCACAGACCTGCCGCGTATTAAATATGGTCTGGTTTCATCAGTTTCCAGCATGTGCACTAAGAGCAGAGGTGCGGTGAATGAATTAAACTTGAGTTTCTATTTTTGTGGTACGTTAGGTTTTATGTGTTTTTGCGCGAAAATGATAATTATAGACTGAATTACAGCCCCAGCTCCATGTTAATGATTTACTGATTTAAAATATATTTTCCTTTCACGGGATTGTCCCGAGCCTTACCTTACCTTCAAGTCCTTATCACTTCATATTACACAGACGTGATCAAAGTTGTGTCGTTTTTGTACCATATGCGACTACTTATGTTTGGACTCGAAGCAAAGTTATTTCGCAAACGAGCTCCGTTTTCATTATTTGCCGGATTATCGAATTATTTTATTAGTATCGTGAATTTTGTTTTCTAAGCAAAGCCAAATTTATTTTCAATTCTTGCTGTTCGTTCGTGATCACACGAATATTCAAAATGAACAATCACTGTCGCAAAGTGTTTTTAAGATATGTCTTGTAAATAACTGATTGAAAATTATTTACATTTGGCCGCTTGAAAGTTGGTTTAATTTGGATAGCCGTCATACATCCAACACGTCTCCTTCATCCTGACTATATCCTAAATAACTCGTGTCCTTCCTCCTTATTATCATCTCGTGGTACATCCAACGCTTGTCCTTCAGCCTAATCGTCGCCCCGTGATTCATCCAACGTGTATTCTTTTTTCTAATTATCACCCCGTTGTACAAACAGAGAGTGTTTTTCATCCTAATTGTCATCCCGTGGTACATCGAACGCTTGTCTTTCATCCTAATTTTCATCCCGTGGTACTTCCAACGCATACTCGTACGTCCTCCATCTTCATTACCGCCCAGCTGTGCTTCCAACGCACACCCTCGATCCTAATTATCCCCACCACCTAATCCTACATCGCAGAGCGCACATGTGCTCTATCCTAAGCCCCCCTGTGCTACATCACACTTGTATCACCCGCTCGCTACGTCATGCAACATAAGCTGAGAGCTCTTAAAAACTTCTAAATTCTAAAATCCGCCCAGCACTGTGAGCGTGGGTTCTAAACCAACACTCAAGCTTAGCGCGCCGAGTTAACTGGCACCTGGGAATTCAAAGCATTAGAGATAGAGCCACTGAAGCGTCGGCCAGCGCAGGACAGTCTACCTTTCATTTCCCTAACAAAGGCCGCCCTTGATGACCTGATCTGCACAGCGTCATGCATGCCTGTGTCATTGTTGCTCACTATGCGAAGGAGGCTATCACACAAGTGTTCGTTTTGTCATCTGAAATGCGCTAACGTGCGGATGATTTAGGTCTTTTCGCACGCATCAGCGCTTTAGTGTAACTTTGCTTGTAGCCCTGTAGAGCCTAGAGTTGTAGCTTATTTTATTATCAATTTTAATTCATGATCACCGGTTGTTTCTGTATGTAAACGAAGAGATTTTCATTCCTCAATAAACGAAAGGAGTACTCCTAAGCATCATTTCGGATTTGTTCAAATGAATTTTAGCGAATTAGGATGTACTAAGGGTTAAAATTGCCCTCGTTTCTTCAAGTGTTATTTCTATAATTGCAACATTTTTCGGAAGACATAAATATGTAAATGATTTTCACAGTCGCGTTTTATCGGTTAAATCAACATTCATATTAAGGTTGAAGAGTACAAAAAGATGATTGAGATGATGCATGAAATGTTAAAAACCCCAACCGTGAATTGAATTTTTAAAATAAGAAGTTCTAGTTTTTATTGTTGGAGATTATAAGCCATGCAGCGCAGCAATCGTAGCTGGCGATTATTGTATTCACTGTAGATAACACTTTTCCGTTTCATTGCTATCTTTTCCTCAGCGTGTCATGTGTCAGCGGTCCTAAATACCTTGACATTTTCGGGGAAAAATTTTTGAGTTGCCTCGCAACATTTGATTTTTACTGACTCTGGTAGTATCACTTCAAATATAATTATAACAATACTAATAACAATAATTATAATTATAATAATTATAATTATAATAATTATAACAATTACCTTCAAAGTAATACCCTAAAATCCTTCTCTGTTTCGCACCCAACATTTTGCAGTCGATGTGGAATACGCAGCAAAATGAAATTCACCACTCGCACGCTAGTTGCACTGCACTTGCCAAATTGCATGACGTTCAACAAATACCTTGCTCTAAGGATCCGATTCAGATATTTTACTTGTATTTTACACTTTGATACGTTGAATTACGACCCTGCAGTGACGTTTCCTATAGTTTTTATCATTCTGATAAGTCGCCACGTCTGCGATGGGTCCGTAGTTTTTGTTAACCCCTCAGTTTTTTGCGAAAATTTCCTCTGTGAGCTGGCGCTCTGGCGCTTCCTGCCCAGCTGCGGCCGGCACGACGGACACAAGTTCCATCAGCACGTTTGTCGCCCCATCACCAACACGCTAACTTTCAATATCCCTCTTGCTCTCAACTCCTCAATGGCATTTAAATGCTGCTCCCGGAAGTTTACGGAAGTGGGATTTGTTGGTTTCTGTTGCGACACAAAAATGCAATTTTCATTCCTTATTTTCGGTTTTGAAAATCTTCTACGAGTACAAACCTGAATCCGTTATTGGTTGGAGTAAAGTAACTATCCTTGTTACCAGTTCATTTCAAAAAGTTTCGAGTACATATTTTTGCGAAAAATACGTCGCAGGTGTGCGAGCGTCTGTATCGTTTCTGTAGCCTTTCACTGGAACACTGCAGAGGTCAACTGCAGGATCTCAGGTTGAGCTTCAAGTCTGGTAGATTTTTTTTTTTTGAAGCATCCTTCGCTCGACAGCCCCTTCACAAGATCATGGGGATAGCGATAGCTTGCACCACCTCCTTATGTAAGCGAGAAGTGAAATACTTCCGCGCAGCGTGTCTCTCGTGTATGAGTGGAAGTGAAGAATCTTAGCTGTTCTAATTTTTCTTCAGGTGCTCTGAAATGGACTCGTAAAATTTGCCTGAGCTTAGTGTCGAGTTTCCTTTCATGTGGTGGTCCCTGAAACATCAAGAGCTGTTACCCAATGTGCGGTACATTCGAAAGAGCAACTTTGGAACGTCAAAATATCGAGTCAAGAGAATTAATTGCTGGTGCAGATTAAGATAAGACATAAGTAAAATAAAATGACGAGGCCGCTTCCAGGGACGCACAACAATTAGGTAAAATTTCAAGTCTAATATGAAGAACTGAGGACTTTTACCATCCTTTCTGCCCGAAAAAAACGTAAGACTATTTTGCCACCAGTTGATGTTGAATTGTTTCACAAATGCTTATTTCGTTCTAACAAAACGGTTACCAGAACTTAGATCAAGGCCCTAAATCAAACTATTCTCAAAAATCGATAGCATTTAATTTTATGTTGAAATCAATGCCATTGCAGCAAGGCAAGTGAAGGCTAACAACATGAGATGCATTATGCTGCAGCATGGTATGAAACAGCACTTGAAATGAGATTCATAAATTTGTACGAAAAAAAACAATCTTTTCATCACGTAGAGCACCATCTACAATTTCACATATTCTTCGTGTTAGTTACATGCAGGAACTGGCATGCATGCATTCCATTGCGCAAAGGGTGAAAGACTCTTTTTTAAATAATGTTTTAAAAGGCATGTTGTAAGTCGAGTCGTTTTTCTAGTAAAGCAGACTTCCGCCAAGTATGTACCCTGCAAGGAATGGCCCATGCGCCTCTCACCACGTACGCCCCTCGCGTGTCCTCGTGCGTCCTCGTGCCTGCTCCTACGTGCTGCTCTTCGCGTGCCCATACCACGTGCTACACTGCATGCACGGCATTGCATGCTCTGTACGAGGGGCGTGCTCGGATGCAGGAGCTGTGCCACGGAGCACTTCTTGAGATATTATGCTTAATTTCATAAATTATGTATTCCCCATTTCCACCTTGTATGTTACTCGTGTTCCGATGCAGCTCACGTTAGGCAGTTCATAACATTTGGTCGCTTCATATCAGATGCCAAAGCACTCGAAAAAGAGCATTATTTCGTACCAGAACGATCGTAATTTCTACGCTAGCTTTTTTCGAAAGTATAGCGTCTCAGTTGAGGATTTACCGGAATTTGAATTGTTAACTAATTATTCTTTGTGTTGCTGCGAATGGTCAAAAACATTTGAATCTTTGAAGAACCCTTTCGTGAGTGTGGGCTTGGCGATGTGTTTTTGTATCACTGCTAATGAAATTCTATTCAATCTTATTCGAAAAATGTGCTGCAGTACTGACACAGTACAAAGAATGTACTGTGTACTCACACTTAGTGTTTGTAGTCGTAAAATGTTAAATCTAAGCCACCTCACTAAATTTCGCACACCAAGATGCTGAAGCTATAATTTACTGCGCTCATGCTAAAACTGCCGAGCAATTTTGTGTACTGTGCGCAACGCACGTCTTCCTTGGAAAGGAAACACAGGCGTTTCGACCCCTGGCATTTGAACGTGCGCACCTGCGCCTGTAAACTGAGGCGCACGCCTTCCACAGTCGCCGGTGCAGGCAAAATGTTAAGTGCCTCAAAGTGGGATCGTTGCGGGTATTGCCTCACATGATTTTATTCTCCTTTAAGTATTTTCAATATTCCCCATATCATGCAAACTATTAACTGTTACAGCAAAAATGATCTACTGGATTATGTGCATTTTTAAGGTTGTGTTCAATTGTGAATCGCAGGTGTGTATTGGTCTTCTACATGTTGGATGAAACCTCACCGAGCTCTTCTTTATTATGCAGCGTGAGTAGAAGTTATTAAAAGCCCAGATATGTTTGTAAAGTTCTCAAATGAAAAGAATTAAATTTACTACATTGTTACCGAAAAGTTCGTTCATCCTTTCGCATTCAGTCGAACAAAATATGGCTTGGTTTCTGTTTGGAGACTTAGAATTTAAGAAAATGTTTATTAACCTTCGAATGATAAATTCAAATTGATAATGGAGTTACCGATGAGAAATCTTTTACCTTCTCCCAACTGTTTTCTTCCAGTTAATGAAAGATTCATATCATGCATGATAAATGGTTTCTAATTAGTTCAGAGTTAGGTTGTTTGCGTGGTGTCAGATCACATGCCCTGGTAAACCGTAAACGTCTGCTGGTAAATGTGGGAGTTTGTCCGTGAGAGATGAAGACACTTGTTCAAACGAGGCACCTCACGCCGCTGTCGTGTGTTGCTTCTATTTTTGTAAGGTGGTGGTGGTGATGCTGCTGCTGTTGTTGGTGGTGATGCTGCTGCTGTTGTTGGGGGTGATGCTGCTGCTGTTGTTGGGGGTGATGCTGCTGTTGGTGATGGTGATGCTGCTGCTGTTAGTGGTGACGTTGATAGCAAGCTATTTATGGTGGTGATTGTGAGATACTGCTGGTGTTGGTGTTCGAAATGGTGGTGGTGATGCTGGTGTCGATTGTAGCGTGGTTGCGTTGTTGCAGCTGGGTTCTTTCTCTTCTCTTATATTCTGTCGCATCTGTTTCAGTTCAATTATTGTTCTTCCTTGTCTGATTTTGGTGTTGTGTCTAGTAGCATGCTGCCTCACACCTTGACTGGCCCTGGCATATACTGCGCTGTGATTCCTCTTACATTTCAACATTGGGTCATACTTTACACTGGACCTTGACATCAGTGAAATGCACTACTAAAACAAGGATACGCACACTGCTGAAGTTAATGATGCTAATGTAATAGAGCTGGACTCGGTGATGAAAATTTGATGCCAATAATTACGAGTGACAAATGCATGAGCTCTAAAGTATAAAGTCACGCGAAGAAAAGCGTTATACTTTCGACCAAATCAAAAGAATTGAAATTAGGCACAGCACAACGATGAGGCCGAAATCGTTCAGAAACGCAAGCTGCATTGACCGCACGCAGAAATGCCTTGAGCACTTAATGAAACTTGCAGAAAAGTTTCAATTTTACTTCCTTGGAAAGAACGGTGGGCATTCATCTGGGCGATAATATTTAGATGTTCGGAACGAGACTCACAGGAACTAAATTGGGGGAAAAAACGCAAGACATGCCTCTGAAAATGTAAAGAAATACTGTTGAAAATATTTTAATCGAAAATTTTTGGCATCTTGAATAGCGTTAGCAATTTAAATGAATTCCTTTGAAATTTATCACAAATTCCCTGGACAAGCGGTTAACGATAACAATAAATCGATCGTGAATGTCGGAGTCAAAGTCCGCCAAATGACAAGTCAGAAATGCGCGTTGGAAATGCAGTCGTATTTTGTTCATCAATTCCACCAGTCTCAGCTTTAGTGAACAATCACGTGCATGGAATAGCTCCGATCTTGTGTAATTGTCAGTTGGTTGCCGTTATTTAGAAATATAGCAGATTAAAATGCCAAAGAAACGTTTGAAAATACCACAGGACGGCCAGAATTGCTTTATGTGACATCAAATACGGCTTCATCAAGAATAACATCGGTAGTTAACAACTAAATAAGAAAGATCAACTAGACTTCGAGATTTCCGAACAAGATTCGACGATTATTGGTTCTATTCCGGAACTCATTTTTGTCTACTTGCTGTAACCATACAGTAACAGGTTCATTTGCTTCACTTATTATTTTGATAGCGTTCAAGTTCAATTTCTCATAGAAATAATTGAAATCAATTCCTGCGTTTACAAAGATAGTCTTAGTGACACCATCGTTTGTTTGTAAAAGCAATTTTTAGAACAAGGGTATATATATATATTTTTTTTACTCACTGCGTCTAAGACCAGTTTTTCTAGTTTGTGTACTTCGCTCCTAAAATTCGGTGCAGTCAAATGAACCATTTCGTAGAAATTCCGTGCATGCCTTCAAATTTGAGCTTGAAGATTAATGTTTACGTTGGGCTTGGGTCAATGACCCCTAATTTTGCCGCCTAAAGAATTAACTTCAACGTTATTTGGTGTTAATGAATGAGTCCTATACTGTATTATACGAAATATTCCAGCCACTGCAGTGCTGGAAGATGTGAATATGATGTGAAGATGTGAAGTCCCGAGCTAGGAATAAGGTCAGCTCTCCCTTTTGCTGAAGTAGAATAGATTATTCATTATGTTACGGATCATCTTTTTAGGGCGGGTTAAACTAATATTGAATGTAATCTGAAAGAGTATCACAGTATTATTTTAAACTACGAAGTGAATTTTGCATCGTTTAATTAAAGAGCGTTGTCGCTTCTAAATTCCGCAAACCATCGTAAAACTGAAGCATTTTAAATAAATTTTTGTCTTCTTACCTATTTAGGAAATCAAAAGTTCAATCTGCAATCAGTTGTAAAACTTCGATTACGGCACGAGTTAAAATTTTCTGTATTTGACTGACCTACGTAGAATGCCTGCATTAGTACGTTTTTCATGAGTGTTAGGCCTCTTTGGATCTGCAGTGAGATTAACTCCCCACATGCATGCATTTTTGCCACATCTCAACGTAGAAATGAATTCAAATAGAGAACAATCTGGCTTCACTAATCATTTTCTGTTTGTATATTTGAGATGAATCAGGGTATCGTTACCAGTTTCTGTTTGCGTCTTCAAGACAAGCGCTAATAATTTTACCGAATCTCTGGCTAACATGATTGTCGCAATCCAAAAACAGTTACGTTAGGGTCATTTTCTGGCATTGAGAAATTTTTCTGGCATAAATTAGAAATTTATGAGAAGTCAAATGGAAGATTGTAATGTCCAACAGTTTAATTTGCGCAACTAATTGGTTCAAAGTGCTGTAAAACAACTATTCTTTGTTGAGACTCCTTAATCTTTCAGTGTATGAGAAAGTTACTTAGACGTTTTTCGAGAACGGTTCTTACACGGACAGTATGTATCTTTCTTTTATTGAAATTTTGTTATTGATTCTTAACATAATTTATTTTCTACGTCTGTACAGTATCTGATTATGTTCCTTCATTTTATTCTTTACGAACATGGTCCTAGATGTCATTTATTTTCCTGAGACCGTTCCAATAAAAGCGTTATGGCTGCGGTCGGGCAAGTTCAAATCGATTTCACTTTCACTTAATGTTGATGCACAGAAACTTGTATGCTTGGGGCTGCTCAGCACCGGTCATGTGCGGCTCGTAGGTCGGTCACCAACTGATCGCTTGAAAGGTTTTTCAGCGAATTGTGCTGTGGGCTCCTTGAGTACTTTTAACCCAACACGTTTCGACATTTATTAAAAAATGTATAGCTTAAAGCTTACTTATTTCGTTGTTCATGCCTATGTTGAAGTACAGCAATGTCGTAACCGCTGTACTGCGTGTTCTAAGGGAACTACTATGTTGGCACAGTTCTCGTTGCACAGATCTGCTCTCCGTGATATCAAAAATTCATGATGTTCACACTAAACAAATTCTCACATTGCGAAACTCTGCTGCAATCAGCAGATTTAAAATCAACTACGCTCAGTTTTTTACTGGGTGATGAAACTCGCGTTTCTCGCCATTGTTCAGAATAGTTAATGGGATGCTTAAATTAGTGAAATTATTTGTAACTCTGCTTTTGTGGGATGAGCAGTGGACCATAGCCCTGACCTTGTCCTCGTTGTGACGCCATGGATGATGCTTACACTAAACTGGCCGCTCTTATCTGCTCGCTGTTGGAGCGTAGCGATGCGTGATCATCAGAACGTCCACGTTTGCCTTTGACAGTGGAACAGGAATACAATTTTAATGTGGGTTAAGCTCAGCGCTCTCACGTTCATTTGACTAATGCGTGATGACCTTTTCTTTTCGACATTCGTTGATTCATTACTGTTGTACTGCATGCTTTCGTTCAGGTTTACTGTGTAATTGAGTCTATTAGTCGCTCAAGTTAATTAATTAAGTCCACATTTTTGATGTACTACCAGTGCAATAAATTACGTCATTGATCTGCTCTCTTATCTTCAATGTCAATCGTAATATAATCACTATTCCCTGCGTTAAATATCAAGCTCTTAAACAGAAATTAACATGCCAATGAACTTCAAAGCAATCCATTAATGCTAAGAAGAGTCTCTTATGGAGATGGGTCAACAGGTTACCAGTTTTTACAGTTTCTGTAGGATGATGCAACTCTGGAGAAGTGCACTAATTTTCGACAGTTACTGAATTCTTTTAACATTGGTGTCATTCCTAGACATGAAAACCTTGGAGTTTTCGAATGCCCTACATGCCTCCGTCCTAAGATGTGTCTTGTCAACTTGTGTCAAAACAGTGAAACATGTTCAAGTGCGCTCGCTTTTTTAATGCAATAGCACTTGATAGAAATGAGCTAAAGTTTTCGTTGATGTTTCGTCCTTAAATAGGAAAAGCTACTCTGTGTGTAGCTGAGGATAATTCGAATAGTACCCCTCAGGGGGATACAACTATTGTATCTATGGGAATCAGCGCTCCCAGGAGGCCTATGTGAGGGCCCGAGCTAAAGGTTAGGTAGGCTTTCTTTTTGTTAAAATTACATAGGTTTTTGTTTTGTTACGGACCAACTTTTTTTCGGTTCACTGCTGTCCTGTTTTTTCAACACCTACTACTTTCTTCTTCAACTTTGATCTTGTTTGATGCTAAAAGCTAATAAAACAAGCCAATAAAATAAGCCTTAATATCGATAAAA
>JACJUY010005252.1:25438-47909 GCA_014220935.1 Platorchestia sp. MABIK
TCTAATCTTCGAATAGTATGTGTGTGGCCTGATGAAAAATGATTGCTACCTTCCAAATCTCAGAATCGTTTATTTTATCTACAATATAGTCAAGAGTGACAGCTGTGAGCCGTTCTCTTGTGACACGTGTGCGGAGTGAGGCTTATCTCCCTCTGGTGTACGCTGATATTCGGGCTCTCATTGTGGCAATTGGGAAGCAGCTTCCATATCCCACGCTGAGGCTATACTGTCACCCTGCCCGGCTGCCTGCCCTCGTGTTGAGGCTAACGGTCCCTCGCAACATGTCATTGCCAGGCATCAACCAGTGCTACTCGTCTTACTCGCCCAGAATCGAATAGCGCTACCTGTCTTACTTGCCAAACATCAACCGTCAGTCCTATACCATGAATCAATCACTCGGTGCAGCCCACCATGCCTGCCATCAAGCACCAGTCATGCCACCATCATGCCAGTCACATGATCCTACCATCGTACCTGCCTTACCGACTTAATCACACACGCGCTGACGCTGACGAGTCGAGATATGAGAGAGGAACTGTTCAGTTAACCTCTCACACTGAATTACTCCTGCCAGGTATACTTGGCAGTCAAGAGCCTGTGAGCCAAGCAATGTTAGCGCCCCGTCTGCTCAAGGATGTGTTTGCGTACATGAGGTCTCTCATTGCCGCGCATTCTTCAAAGCTTATTACTCAACGCTTTTCTTGTCTGATTGCTGAGCAATGGGCACGGAGTGCTTGTTTTGAAAGACGTTTATAGGAGTTTTATTGCCGTGAAACGCATCCTTGACCCAGATTTGTAGCAGGCTTTAGAGAACGGCCGGGCCACTCAATCGTTTAAAGTCAGTCTTTTTAAGGTTATCTCGGATCTTTAAGTATAAATTTCATGCGTTTCTTCAAATTTTCGCTTCAAGATTCATGTTTACATTGGTTTCGGAGCAACGATCCGCAGTTTTCTAACTATAGGAGAATAAACTTGAACGTCGTTTAGTGTTTTTGGTTGAAATATAGTATGAAATATTAGCACGCCAGTTTTCCATGGTAGTTGTTTTTTTATTCAGGACTACTTTTACGTCTCATTCAGTGGAGTCAATGAATTGTCTGGATGGAGAGTTAAGTTTAAGTTAGAACTTGCGCCTTCATTTCCTTTTTCCCTCAGAGAGCAATTAAAATCACTAAGCAATTTTCATAGCTCACAGATACACCATAGGCTTGTGAGATATTCCTTGGAAGTATGCAGGTGGTGTCTGTCTTTATCAACATTTCTTCGGGACTATAGAGTCAAAGGTATCTTCGTCATATTAAGCCCTCGTAGTAACACTTGTTACGGGAGTCAGTCGAGTGTTCACTAACTAGTTGTGCTTCGTGGATCTTCTTTCCTGTTCTCTCTCGCGGGAGTCCCAAGGAATGGTCGACTTGATCTGATGTATTCTTTAAGTGTTTCCTCTACCATGAAAAAAACGACTTGACCAAACCTAATCTATCCTATTCTAACCTAGCCTCAAACTATCTACCGTGTTTAAATCTCAACACTTTTAATCTCGTCTCTAAATTTGACGTTCATTTCCGGCCTTCATCTGGTTACGCAAAGAAGGGAACTCATTTTTGTCGTGCTTTTCTGTCAATCAATTTTTTTTGTTTCGACATTTTACATGGGTATTACGATTCCAATGTGTAATTATCAACTAAGGATGTTAATGTTAAGATATTTTAAAAACCAATGTCCAACATTTCATGTTTGAACTTTATTGGAATTAAACTGTTTTTTATTTTTCTTTCTTTCAAAGAGAATTAACTCGTACTTACGGGCAGGGAGAGGTTGCGTACTTCTCAGTCAGTAAAGGAACTGGAGTTTAGAGTGATACAATAGTATCGGACTTGATATACAGTGTGGGCGGTACAAAAGTGTATTCTCAATTCTCAATAATGTGTGCCACGCCCAATAACAAAGTGGAGCACTGCGATAGCAGTAACCAAGGGTTGTATATGGTGCAGGTTGGGACAGTTAACTGTGCGCCGTTTACGGTGCATGTAGCGATTGAAGGGTTGAAAAAATACGTCACTTCTGATGCTATCCGGCATTAAGCTCGGATAGCCTCCACTGCTAACTAATTTCATAACTAACTTTATTCATTTTCAGTAGTTTAAAGGTTTCATTAAACATCCCATCCAATGCTCAGGGCCAAACCGCCTTCCATTGAATTTTGGGCCGCCCTCCACGCTGCACGCGTTAACATCACCGGTGGCCAGGTGATGTAGTTCGCGCGGAAAAATTTGAGCGGTTATCTTGAATAGAAATAAGGAAAATTAGAATGACTTACAATAATAATGATAATTCATGTTCGTCTATTTGAAATCACTAGTCTTTCTTCATGGTTTCTAAAGAAGATGCTCAATTTCTTGCTTGATATTAATACGCTACACTTACTCACCCAAATTTAGCTATTATCACTTTAATTTCAATGCTAACTTTCACCTTAGCGATAACCTTATAAACTATTTTTTTTAATGAACCCAAATCGACTTAGCTTTACTCAACTTATCCTTGACGTTGCCGCTGTTTTTAACCTAAAAAACAGGCAATACGTGGACCTAACCAGCATCAATCCTGCATAGCATCCATATTTAAATATACGCATGAAGTTTAAGTGGTCCGTGTGATGCTCCCAAACACCGGTGGTTGTTGGGCTGCAGTCTGAACGAAGGAAGTTTTGGCAGTGGGGATGTTTTCAGTAAAAGATAGAACAATAGCGGTAGTCACATTCAATTTACCTAATTAATGAGACGGATTGTTCGAAGGTTGAAAAACGTGCTAAGCCGGGTACACGGTTTGAGAAGGGACGGAAGATATTGTGTTCGACGTTTCCTGAAACGGTCCTCGACACCTTTCTTTGTTGCACCCCTCGATATGTTAATTTTTTCATAGTGCTAAATGAGAAGCCTCGAGCTGCTGCGGTTTCGGAGATGAAATTTAACGCAATGCATTGAAACTTTCCACCTAACCGCAACGAATTTTTGCAATATTCCTGCAGCGAAATAACGGACGGTGATTCGTTGGCGCGAATCCTAAAAAAAAAACAGAGTCAAGTTAAAAGTCAAGTCAAGTTCTATAATAACGTCGATTGTAAAAGACAAATTCAATTTTGGAGCAAGGTATATCCTTGACTTATTTCAAAGTATAACGATAATTACCGCCGCTGCTCACCACGAGCTGATGGAGGGAAGCATGTCGAGGGCTGCTGCCAAACGAGCACCTCAGGAGAAGCGTGACCTGCCACTAGAACTGATGCTATCATGCGAGTCCTCTTTTATTGATCACGACTTCTCTAAATTGCAGCGTGTGGTTTCTTCATTATCGTCTCTATTAATGAAATGTCACGCTCGAAATGGTTTTCACGCAAGGGGCCGCCTCCTGAGTGATGTGCGAATCGTTGGTGATTTTTCAGCTCGTTTTCGTCCACGAGTTCTGAAGGTAAATTTGACAATTTGATAAGTTAAAAATTGAGTGGATGTGAACTGGGGAAAAATTTGAACATGTTCAAGTGCAATACTGTAACGTAATAATTTTCAACGAGACCTGCACAGAAGTCATGCTCAAAATTTAAGTTCGATTCACTATCATATTGGTTAAATGTTTAAAAGCGTTTCACTCCAAGGGATGCAACTATTATATTTGTGGGAATTAACGCTCACAATGGAAAATGTGTATCCAGCTCAGAATAAGGCGGATCTTTTTGTTGTAGCAGAATGGTTTTGTTCCATACGGATCATCGTTTTTTGGTACGCTGCTCTCGTGTTTTTCTGTAACAATTCCTTTCTTCTCCAACATTTATTTTGCTTCATTGCCTTCTTCTCTACCTTATTGTTTCTGTGCAAGATCAGGAGTGGGAAGACACCTTCTGCGTAGATTCCCCGTTCCCTGAACTCCATACTGAATAGCATTTTCCTCCTTCCTTTCTTTGAAACACCTTTGTTGTGGCTAAATAGGCTCAAACTGACAAATCTAATTCGGAGCGTTTCCTGCATAAATATATTATTTAGCTACTTGTGAGTAGAAAGACTGCTTGTGAGTGACACAAAGACTGCTTGTGAGTAACAGCGTCTTTTACCCCGCGTGCTATGTTGGCGTATTTTCTTAATTTGTAGGATTTATTTTGTTAATATTATCGTGGCGTCAAACTTTTGGGAGATTTTTTTTGCATAAATGCTCTTGCTTCATTATCATTTACAATTACAAGTTCGTTATTAAAATTATATTAAAATTACGGTAATAAAACTGCATGACTCACATCTTCAGTTTCATTACGACGTTCTTTCCCATGTTCGGTTCGGTTTAGATGTGCGTAATATCCTGGGAAGTCGTGATTTGCCCATCTCGCGCAGAACGGTGAAAGTGCTCACAATTTACATCCAGCTCGCACCAGCACAAGACCGACCACAACGCGCGATCCGAAGGTGTGGGGGCAGCACATCGCTCGATCTTCGAGCGTCGTAACCTTGCATAACCTGCATTTCAGCGCCGCTATGAGGCGTTGGTTAACGCCCTCAGAGTGTGCTGCGAGTTGTTCCACATGTTTGCTGTGAAGCGGCGATGCCTTCGTGCGGCTTTTGCCAAGCTTGTTTTATCGAAGCTTAAGCATATATCTTGATTTCTTCGCTTTTATACATGTTTGCTCTCAGATTACTCAACTTGTTTCTTGACAATGCCCCTACGTCAAAATCTTTACTTTCAGAACATGAAGTTAAAAATTTTGGGGTTCGTACTGAATCAGTATGATTTACCCAGTTAGGCAGCTCTTTTTCATCTCTGAACCTCTATTTTTTGCAGAAGTCCCTAATACATTTGTTAGTCCTAAGCTGCTCTTCTAATCACAAGCTCTTAGTTTACGAAGCGCGCACCCAGAGATCCTATATATATATATATATATATATATATAGGAGACTCGTAATACAGAGACGGAGTAGCCATTTTTATAGACCCTTCTCTCTTGCGTCCTGTATCCCCATTATGTACAAAATATCATCGTTAATAAGCCTGTAATACATTCATAAAATACGAGTTTAAGATCCTCTGCCTCCTCAAATTTTGGCTAAGAAATACATCAGTTTTCCTCCAATCACATTACCGTTACATATTGGCCTACCTCATGTTCGAGTGCTGGGTGCTTCGCTACCGAAAACTTTATCGATTATTGTGTATCGTTTCAGAACTCAGGTCGGTGTAGCCTAACCCGGCATTTATGACGGCGCTCTTCCACGACACTTAGATGCCTACCGCCTTAGCCATGCTTGCTGCAAGTGACTTGTGCATTCATTTTCTAGCTAGGTTGGCATTTACCTCCTTTTTCTATTTCACAAAGGAAGAGATTTATCGTGGAACCGACCCCTTGCGCGAGTGTGTTCGTATTTTCTTGCGTACTTAATTCCTCAAATTTTTCTTGGAGTACTTTCCGCTGTTCTGATGCCCTTTATCATACATGGAAAAGTATTAGCTCTGAGATCATGAAAAACTAGACTTCTTAAAACGAACTGAGATAATTTCAGGCTTATTCCCGTGTAAATTTCTCTTGTGAGAAGCTGACTTTAAATCCGCTCTCTTGATAACTAAATACGCTTTGTAACTCATTTTTACTTTCTCTCAGCCGATTAACGAGATTATCAGAATTTAAATATTCTGCATTCTTCATTTTCGCTTTGATAAATCGACTTGCAGAGCTGCAAAAGAGGTTAACTTACCGTACAGACGCCTAAATTCGTGTCTGGGCGATTGCGAAACAAGGTAATCAGTAGCATTTTATCTTCGCAGCTGATGCAAGTTTGTTCTAACGCTCTCTTAGCTTTAATAAGTAGACGTAGGAGGTGCTTTTCTTAGCTTTGTTCAGCATTGTTGGTTTATGTCAGGATCTAATCGGTACTCTGACGGACGTTAAGGCTACACTTATTGCTTCTTCGTTCATTCGTTCATTATGTGATCAAGTCAGAATCATCAACTCTATGTACTTCTGAACGACACTGAGGTGTTACACGCAACGCTAATTTAGCAAATATAAATTATGATATTCAAAATTACAAAACATACAGAAGTTTATATTTCGAAAACAAGTAAGATTAATATCTACATACTAGGCTATGTTAAGTTATAGAAACAATGTTTGCTCACATCCACGCCGGAATAAATTTAAAGCCCGTCGCCAGACCAAGTTTGGGAGAGAACTAGAGCGATTTTACTGGGTAGCACGACCGATGCCCCAAATAGGAGCAGGTAGGACTAAGCAGCGACCAGCATCACGAACAGAACAGGCTCCTTCAGGTGTTGACCACAGTGCCACCTACTGAGAACAGACTAATAAGTGACAGAGAAAACCAAACAGTAGTTACTGAGTATTAGTCTTTATGAAAATGAACAGTGCTCGGGGAAACTTTTACGTACCTGGGTCAGAGAATACCAATGATAGGACAGCGAGGACAGAGCCAGACACCAGGAAGTTACAGAGTAAGGCTAGCTAGAATTAGAGTTTTAGCTGCAGTATTATGGACTGGGATTTAGCTATTTTGGGAATCTCTCAATTTGTACCACCCAGCTTTTTGTCTGAAAACAGCCTTGTGTTTCTGAAAAAAATTTAAAGTTCTATATTCCCCGAGTGAAGAGAGTCGTGCTCATCAGTTACGTGAGCGAGTATAAGAAATGTGACAGGATGACAATTCACGTGTTAAATTAAACTGGTACCGAAGCTTTTGAAACTCAGCGGCTAATCTTTCAGAAGTAAAATTCCTGTAAAATCGCCTGATTTTTCTTCAAGAGTGGCGGCTGAATGCTTCAGTAGTAATTTTTTACACTCGTAAACTATCGTTCGTGAATTGTCATCCAGCCGCTTGCTGGAGATTCCAAAAGTAAGAACTAAGCAAAACTCGGTTAGCTCAAGTGGTCTGTGATCTGTAACCTTCAGGCTCTACCTCTCGTAATAACTAGCTTACACACTCCGAATGATTCCTCTTTGAGAAGAAGACTGTTTCGACGCCCATAAGTGAGAGCTTTTGGCGGCCATGGAGAAGTGAGAGTTGCCGGCGTCCAGTCACGAAGTGGAGGTCAGACTTCTCTATCAATAAATAATTAGGCGACTCGAAGCTTCTGTATCATCGCCGCACACTTGCCGCCGCCCCTCCGTTTCCACTGCGTAACTAGGGCTTAGCAGCGTTGTGCTCCTTCCGCAGAGTGAAATTTATGAGAATAGAATATGACAACAGGATAACACAGAGAACCTTGGTCTCTACTAGTAAAGCAATAGTCAGCACGTCCTTGATCGACGGTTTTGATTCTCATTTATCATTGCACGTTTGAACGAGTGTTATCGTACAGTAGTTGCGAGTACGTGCAAGAAGTCCATGTTTTGAGCTCCTTATATTGGTGTGTGGAGCTCGCAAGCACCGAAGCGTGACCTGGCACGAGCGACAGCAAGTCTTTGTTGAGACTTGCGTTTCGTGTTCTGTTTGTCCTCCGAATGTACGGGAGCTACTGAAGTTTGAAAGTGCTTTTCTTATTGCTTTAATCGCCGTAAATACGCAGCAAGCTGAGAGGAAAATATATTCTTTAATTCTGGTATTAATGGACCTGTAACGCGCTTCAGAGGAATACAACTATTTTGTCTGTGAGAATTAGCAGTCCTAAGGGGTAAATGGGAGTTAGGTTTAAGTTGAAATGTAATAGGTTTTTTGCTCTGTTAAAAACATTTTTTTCGGTTCACTGTCCTTTATTCAGCACCTTTAACTTTTTCAATTTTTGTCACCTTTCATAAACTTTTTCTTACCATACTGTTTCTGCGCGCTGAGGACCTTGTGTGGGAACACCGTGCTGTATAAATTCCCCATTTTCCAAACTCCATGCTAAATGGTGGCTTCAATCTTCCTCTATTAAGAGCACGTGCACCTTTGTTTAGGTTAAGGAGACTTCAATTAACTTATCTAATCTCAAAACTTATTGCTGGAAATCAAGTTTAGCCGTATATATCTGAAGTTACTTCAACTGAAACTCAAGTTTCTCAAAATTAATAAAAAATTCCTGGAAGTATCGAATATTCAAACTTAAGTTCCTTAAATTTCCACTACTAAACCCCGGTCAATTATGAAGTATTTACGAAATGAAAGTTTCACTCGCAAGTAACGTGAAAGGCGATTCATAAATAAGAAACGGTTTTCCCGCAACTATACGTGTTCATCGATTCGGAAGAATGTTATTATTTCCTCTCCTTATTTTCTCAAAATTTAAAATTTTATTAACAACCGTTCAATGAATGTTGCTGAAAAGTTGGCTGAGGGTAACTTACTAAAATTGTGTTTCGTCCGTCCTCAGACATCAGGTCAAAAATTCTGAAATGGTCTACTGGTACGATATGGTTTATTGCAGTGGTTGGCTGCGAGCAACTGATTGAAGTAAAATAAAGATGGGGTTGAAAGAGAAAGGGGGCTTGGCTTACTGGTGAATAGTGCCTTCGCTACAGCCTCATGGGATATGAGCTTGATGATCGGTAGGGTTCCAGGCAATTGATTGTTAATGAATTGTTTCTGTTGTTCAGAATTGTTTCCATTGTTTGAAGATGGTCGTTATTTCTTTCTTTAAGCATAATTTTTGTACATTCAACTAGGTTTTCTCAACTTGAAACTTTGACTGCAATATGAGCCGCCAGTGGTACACGGAGCGAATTTTCATAATGCTGCTGACCGACCAGTAGTCACAAACTCAATTTTCATAAATACTTAATCAAAACTAAATAATGGCACGATCCAGTTAACGTTTGTTATTTTCAAAACTACATTGCTTACTACAATTGACTTTAAATTTGAGTTGGATGTTAAACTTCAGTTTTACCTGCCGCAGTCAAAGTGTTAATGCACTTTTTTATTTTCAGAGATATGGGTTTAGGTTACATGCATTTTTACACGTCCTGAGTGTGCCGTACCACAACCAGCCGCATTTCAAGGAACAACTCGACTCGTAAACTCTCCGACCTGAAGCAGACTCACGTCACGCACGAGCGCACATGTTCGAGTACACATGTGACCTTGGAGAGTGTGGGCCCCAATAAACTCTCGTGTATTAGCATGAACACCTACACATTGCCATCCACATATTGCCAACACGTTTGAAAATGATTTTAGCTTCGTGTGCACTAATAACCCGTGTCCATGAAAACCCCATCAGTACATGAACTCGAGACAACGTAGTTAAAAATTCAAAATTCCAGGATAAAAAAGGAGATTGCAACTGCTTTCACATCAAGAAAATCATTCTGGCTCAGCAAAAGAAACCATTCATTTAACAATCAATCGATTGGAACCCCCTCCCCTCAGGGAGATACTGCTATTGATTGTCTCGACGGAAATTATTTATTCATCTTATTCATTATTTGCCTATAGGAGTGAATTCAGCTGGCGGCCAAGGTCAAAGGTAACTTTTATGTTTCGTTGAGCCTTACATAACCCCTCAGGGAATACAGCTTTTGTGTCTGTAGGAATTAGCACTCCCAGGAGGAATATACGAGGTCCCGAGCTAAAGATTAGGTAGGCCTTCCTTTTGTTGATACAGAATAGGCTTAATGTTTTGTAATGGACCATCTTTTACGAACCATCTGTTCACTGCTGTCCTGTTTTTCAGCACCTACTACTTCCTTCTTCAACTTTTATCTTGTTTCAGAAACTTCTTTCTCCACCTACTGTTTCCACGCACATTGTGCATAGGGTCCGCATTCCCTTGGTTCCATACTAATGGTGCATTCCTCCTTCCTCTCTTAAGAACTCAATTGTTGCGGTTAGGTAAGCTCGAGCTAACATCTAATCTAATCTGTGCCTTACATAAAACTAAATCGATTACGTGATATTTGTAATAGATCTGCTACCAATGACTCTCCTCAGCACCATAAAATCGTACTCTACCTGTATAAGTGTTTATGAAATGCGGTCGTGCCTCATTTGGTATCCGGAATAGTCCGTGCTGCACAAAGCAAGGTCTTTTTGAAGTCCGGTAGCGTGGATACGCACATCTGCATATTGTCCCGTGCATTGTGGCGGATTGTGCTGCGCACGACAGTGTACTTGTTGCCCTGTGGTGTTGACGCAGCTGTTCGTAGATAGCATACGTGTTTCGGAAATCATTGATTTCCTGGGAGCGCTTTTTCATTTTAATGCCCTTTTTATGTTCCCGCTTTATTTGAAAAAAATTTTGCTAAATGATTCAGTATGATATGGGTGAAAGGGGAAACAGATGTTCTTGACATGTTCTTCATAACGAGCTTAACTAATCTTTCAAAAGGAAGTAAAATTCATGAGGAAGTTCTCAGTCAAGACCGGTGACAATAGCAGTGAGTATTAAGCGCCTTACATGCATAGCAGTAGTGCAGGATATGTGGTGAGCTGGGGGCCGTGTGAAGTGAGCGTATATGTGAAACTTTCAATGGGTTGCACCATTTAATCGCCTTGTCCTTGACTGAACGTAACTGCGGCGTTTTTTCCAAATGTTTAAAAGCTCTGAATTATAAATTATATTAAATAGAAAAGGATGATGGTAAACCCTTATTCAATCCATTTTAAATAATATTCATAATATTGTTTCACTTCATCATGACATGAAATATATTAGATTTCACTCATTGTTTTCATTAGGTAGATTTTTATAGGTCGGAAAAACTGAATTTGACTGTATGTACGTACCACTGATGATCATCATAGACTCTTGCGCAACCTACAAAGCTATAGGAATATATTTCCATCAATACTGTAATTACAGTTCACTATGAGCAAAACTGACGAGAACATACATTCATACCTCAGCAGTCACACTGTAGGTCTGAAGGAGCAGTAAGTGCGAGCCGAGTTTAGTGTGGCGTGAGTCACGCGTTCGTGCCTCAGCCACACCAAAGCACGTGCATCAAGTTACGACTGGCGGCGGGCTCTGTCCTCTGTAGAATGTAATGCATGCTGCTGCGCTTATATGTTTCTACTTCGATGGAAACGTAATATGTCTCTTCGAATGTCGACCATTAAGAAACTTGGATGATTTTTCGGGTTGTGAGTGAAAGAGAAGCAAAAGTAGGCATTCGTTGATAGCAAAAAATTTAGAATCTCTTATTTTATCCTCAATTCAGTAAAAAGTGGTAAAGGAAACTGGTAGTAAACGGAAATTTGGAGCGCTCACGGTTTCCTTTGCGACATTTTACTGTCCTGATAGAATGAGAGATTCCGAAAGGTTTACTGTTGCAGAATGTCCCTTTTGCTTTTGCTCTTTTCATGCATACTCGTGTCCATGAGTCGAAGGCTCAAATATTGTGCATAATGTTCGTAAGTTTAGTGATAGCTGAAGAGCTTGCGCAAAAAAAAATGTCTGACTTCATATCTATCCAATGTCCGCTACACTTGTGCATGAAGTATCCTGGATGAGATATCGATTTCATTTTCTTACAAGTATGGTTTTCATTTAGGTCCACTGTTCGGGAAAATTATGCTTTGCTCGCTGGCAAACAATCGGCAGGAACATGACGCAAATGATACGTTTTAGCCCATCATCAATTCGTCGTTATTGTACGGCTTGTTTACTCTTTCACTTGCTTCAAAATTGCAAACTATTTCACTACTGGTTCGCTTAAATTCTTCCGCATTCTTATAATCATTAATTTCTTCAATTTCAGATTCACACACTAGCCACCATAATATCGTACAAAAGAAGTCTTCATTTTGTGTCCTTCCAATTATTGCTGCTCATTGTTCATACGCTCGGCTAATGACGTTCCTCAGTTTTTTAGCATCATGTCCAGTATCAGGAATAACCTGTTGAGAATGGCTTTGTGTTCAGTACTTTTTGTTGTGTTTAATGTTACTTTTTGAGTCCAACAGATCACCACGCGTCTTTCACCAACTTCGGAAATCACCGGACCCATGGAATTATTTTTGAGGCTGCTTACACTTACTGTAGCTGTTAATTATTGGCATCAATAGCATTTCATCCCCGCAGGGAGACCCTCTCGGTGGCCACATCCTCAACTACCTGCTGGAGAAGTCGCGCGTGGTGCACCAGGAGCGCGGCGAGCGCAACTTCCACGTCTTCTACCAGCTGCTCGCGGGGGCCAGTCAGGACATGCTCGACAAGCTTCATCTCCAGCGTGACCCTCAGGCTTATTTCTACCTCAAACAGGTGCGTTCAGAATTCCTACCTCCAGCAGATGTGAGGTGAGTTCCTGAGTAAAGCAGATGCGTGAAAAATGTCTGTATAAAGCAGAGGCATGAAATTTTTAAAATGGATAAAAAGAGGCGTAACAAAATTCTATGTAAAGCAGATGCTTCGAGACCTACACCGCTGGTTCTTTTCCTTGAGGTATATATCTACCTCTAGAAAATAATTTATAGAAAAGGCACATCGAACTGTGTTGTATTTCCCGTGAGCTATTTCTTGATGAGGTTGTTGTGCGTCCGGATACAGAGGCTATGATTTTGTCATAGGCAACCTCCCAATTTAGAGAAAGTCTTTTAACTGCGTCTGCCACAAACGTGCGCATTACGTCCACGGCTTCCTCTCTCTTTCTTTTACCTTGTTGGATGAAATGGAGGGTTTAATGGTATAAGAAATCTCGCTATCAGGATAGAAAAGGAATTATAGTAGCCAAACAGATCATGACGATAAGAGCAAATGTTTTGGATTTCAAAAATCCATCTCAGTGACCTAGAATTAAAAATTGAACTTTCAGTTGCTCAAAAGCTTATTTTAAATTATTCAGAAAGTATGCCAGTGGGTTTAAAAATGAAGAAAGCACAGCAAAGAAAACAAATGATCCATCTAGTAACAAACAGTTCTGAGTTTCAGCGCCGAGTCACACTGACGGTCTGAGTTATAAAATGTGCGTGGATTCCGAAATGGGGAGATCCGATGCATTGCGGGTTGAATTCACAATTTCAAAATTTTTGCTTCTGAAAAACATAGTCATTTAAACAGTGTTTCCTAATGAAGAACGCTTATTACCCATCCGAAAATGAGACATACCTCCTTGTTTACTCAGCATGATAATCTGATTTGTTGCTCAGGTCTGTTTTGGTTTACTTCAAGTGTTAAAAGTTACTGCCGACCAACAACTGCAAATTCTCTTCGGACATGAAATAACTTCGGCGCCTTGTTTAAACTAACAGGCTGTGATGAAAACCTGGTAATAACGAAAGATTGTTTTTTGTAGTATCTTGTGTGTCTTACGTTCAGCTACGAGGCTTATTATGACGATTGTTGTATTTATAGTTTTAACTAGCATACTTCAATACGTTGAAAACAAGGCGGATCATCGAATCATTACAAACGCGTTTAGCGGACTTTGATCTTAGAACACCTATAAGACGGAAAAGCTCAAAATGGGCGACGGCTGCAGGGCCTGATTGTAAAGAAAGTTGATGAGGTTCGAACTAGGTGTTAAATTTTTCCATACAATTTTAGTGTTTTCAACCTGGAAAACCATGAACCGTCTCCTAAGGGAAGAAGAATTTCGTGTTACTTACTTCACTGTCGTCAAATGATACCAGTTCATGGTAGTTATAATTAACGCACTACCTATAAAGATCTTGAAACGTACGAATATTTTTTATACCACTTCAGACTCATACCACGAGTATCTTGTTTAGCTTTTGACCGTTGGGGCAGCACCTCTCACGTGTTCCTTAATTAAAAAGGCAGAAATATCGCGCAACTTCCTCTTCTTTAGTGTTTAGTTTTCGCACACCCTTTGCTGGAACTGTTCTGTAGTGTACAACGGCTGGGTCTGAACTCAATGCAATTTGACAGGGCTCAAGCAGCCGTGTGGCCTCAATCGACGACAAGAAAAGCTTCGACACAGTAATGACCGCCCTGCGCGTCATCGACTTCTCAGAAGACGAGGTGTTCTCCATCGCCAGAGTGGTGGCCGCCATACTTCACCTCGGCAACGTCACCTTCACTACCAGCGAAGGGGGCAACGCTGTGCCCAAGAGCGGCGATGAAGTCAAGTACACAGCCGAGGTAATTCGGACGACTTCTCAGACAAATGATTTGACTTTTCAACAGAGTAGCCTCCTCAACTACTGTAGTTACTGTGATGTCCTTTTTACCGTGACCAATGTAATGTTATTCAAGTAAACGTGCGTAGGTTTTGTATTTATCAGCTTTAAGCAATTCGTGTTGCGAATTTCATTGCTCATATTATCAAACTTAACTCGCGCTCAAGTCAGCTAGGGAATTGCTGTTCGAGATCACCCGTTTACGTCTCGTGAGAGATGATCAATTCGTAGTGTTGTCGTAGGCGAGAATATTTATAGTGTCAGCTTACCAAGCTTCATGCTGTCTATCTTGGAGTACCTAAGAGATGACCTGAGGCAAAGTTGAAGCTTACGAAATTTTTTGAAAAAATTGTCTTGCTCGTTCAGTTGAGTAGGGTAACCAATTAGGAACTTTATCTTAAAATTCTGCATTATCGTCTCCTTTTATTTTTTCGTTATTTTACCTATGAAAGTTAGGGATTGGTAATTATATATGATCTATTCATTTCTAACAGATGTGGCCATCAGTGAGAATAAAAGGATATTCAAACTTGAGATTTTAACTTCGATCTAAGTTATCCTTTTGAGTGATCCCTGGTGTGATTTATTGATTTATTTGTAAGATATTTGGTTTAGCATCAAGCATTAATTTCAATACGAACAGATGTTATACGATGATGAGGCCAAAATTGTGAAAAATTTAGCCAGTGCCCAATATTTTCTCCATTGCAATGCTAACTGAATTGTACAGGTGGCATGAAAAAAATGGGGAATCCAATCGTAGCTTGTCGAGAGAGGTTACCGACTGTTAACGGTAGTCTTTTCTGAGGAAGAAGTGGTGCCGGGAAACCCACTATGGATAATGATAATTTCTTAAAATATTCTCAAACTCTTAAAGTTCGTATAAATGTAGGAGCAGGTAGCAAGCCTCACGCGGTGGACAGTTGGCACACTTGAAATAGAAACTCCTCAGGATTTACCTTGTCACATCCGCCAGGTTTATTAAAATGAAGATAATTGTTTAAAAGTTCTCTTGCGGTGTTAATGGACATAGACGTTAAGGTGACTCTACGGGAACTTTATCTAATGGTCTTAAAATTTTGAAAAATATAACAATGGAAAATTTGTGATTCCGCAGCTGCTGCAGTGCAGCGAGCAGGCCCTGGCCACGGCTCTCACTCACCGCACCATCGAGGCCAGAGGAGACATCGTCTGCTCTCCCCTCTCCGTCGAGCTGGTAATTTGTCTGCCTTATTTTCCAATCAAGCCTGAAATATTTGCTGATGAACCCTCCTGAAGAAAGGTGCATCAAGGAGGTCAACAGAATACGAATGTCGTGCGTGCCTTGGACACGTCGTTCTTGAGGTAGCTAACAAACATTCTCGTGTTACTCTCGAAAGTAATTTACTGGTATCTGCGCTGGAAAACTTTTCTATGTATGTTTTGCTCAGCGGATAGGTGAGGCAGACTAAGTGCAGTAGCTACGGTAGTACTAGTTTTTGGTATCCCCGTTAAAGGCTTTAAGTTGTCTTTGTGTAAAATCCCTCCTTGTTGTCCAGGTTTTTTTATCCTTGCAGTACGATAATGAAAATTACTTTTCATACAACAAAATCCTCAATTAATATGACTAACCCCGTTTCATGGACAATAGAAAGAAAGAAATGTTGTTGGTTATAATGTGAGTAGCTTCGTGGTAGAAGTGGTTAATAGAGCCCACAATGCGAACGATGTGATGTTAGGGACGAAATAGATGCAAACATCTGGTCTGTGGAGGCACTCATGCTGCTATGATGCACACTTTTGATGACAAACAGTGAGCTGCTAAAAACTGATAAGCCTTTCATGCAATGAGAAGCATTCTTTATTAAAAAGAGTTCGTTTTGTAACGTATGCGGAGAAGAATATCTAAGTGCACCTTTAAGTTTTGGAAAGTTTGTAGAGGAAATGTCTCGGAGGACTTTTGCGGGAATAACGTTTAAAAGCTCAGAAATCTTCAATCGTTGATTTCTTTAACTGGAATGAGAGTTTTTATGTCAAATTTACTTAACGTGAGTTTTGCGAAGCAAAGTCTCGTACTTGAGTTCATGTATGTACTCTGCAGATTGAGGAATTTATATTAGCTGCATTTAATACTCTTGAAAAACCTGAGTGATCAACCCTTTTATTTTTCGGAGTCTGTGCACAACTCTTTTGCTCATTATTCCTCGTTCCCACTCTCATTTACGGGAAAAATTCGATGTAGTTTCCAATTTTTACTGCTTGATGTAACCTGAGCGTCAGTAGAACACTCACAGCTGACACCCACACAGGCGCAGTACTGCCGCGACGCGCTGGCTAAGGCGACATACGAGCGCCTGTTCAACTGGCTGGTGGAGAGGCTCAACGCGTCTCTGCGCTCCACCGTCAAGGCCAAGAAAACTCTTATCGGTATACTCGACATCTACGGCTTCGAGATCTTCCAGAAGAACGGGTAGGATTTTTGCTTTGCGAAAATCCCTTTGGTTTTCAGTATCATGAGATATCAATGAAATCTTGTAATGTGAATTTTGCAGTACAATGACTAGGGAAGTTTGACACAAAAATTCATATTTTTGAGCAGATATGAGAGTTTCACCCGTGGTGGTGGGAAAAAGGCAAAGGTTTAAGAATGTCAATATCGCACCATAAATGAGATTCTATTTACACCGTTGACTAGATACTTATTAAGTTTTCTTCAGTAAATTAAACACATAGTGAAAAGAAAGGACAAGATACGAGTGTTTTGCCTTCCTTACAGTTCCATATCGGACACATTGTCGTCCTATACATTTCTGCGCATAAATTTTCTTAACTGAGCGTGTTAAATTAAATCTCTGCTCAGAGAACTGATTTTTTTTAGACTAATTCGACTGCTCTGGCTGGAAGGCAGCTCGCCTCTGCAACCGTGTGATTCAGAAGTCGGAATGGATTCTCTGTGCATATTGTATATACAACACTCTAAGAAGTATATTCATAGGCAAAAACAATGTCACTTTCATCCACATCGTAAATTGTATTTGTTCTTGACGGGAAATTTTTCTTGGCGTGAAATGAACATTTTGACGCTCACTTGTGCAGATACGAGCAGTTCTGCATCAACTACTGCAACGAGAAGCTGCAGCAAGTCTTCATCGAACTCACTTTGAGGAGCGAGCAGGAGGAGTACCGCAGGGAGGGCATCCAGTGGGAGCAAGTTTCGTACTTCGACAACAAAATTATCTGTGATCTCGTAGAAGAGAAACACAAAGGTTAATCCATTTTCCGTTCGGTTTCAAGCCAAAATATAGTTTACAAATAACTATTGCGTCATGTTCAAACAATTTGGCAAGACATTTCGAGATTTTTTATGAGTGATCTGAACTGTTCCTGTGGTTTCTGCAGCTTCAAACTCAGCAATAACATCGCAGATATGAACAGTGTCTCCGAAACGCACAACCAATGATTTATACACATAATCTAAGCCCTCTTTAACTCTCTGGCACAGTTAATGTATGTACAGTATTCTTCCCTTAATATACAGGTATGATTATGCTTTTGACTCCAAAATTTCTCGTCATAATTTCAATTCGAGTCTCAATCTTGAAACAGAATCAAAATATTAATTCTGAATTTTGACGGAGAAGTTACAAACTAACAGTATCCAGTGCATCGATAATTCATATAAAATTTACAGGGTGTACAAATGTTCATAATCTTTTGTTGGGACAGGCATCATTTCGCTGATGGACGACGAGTGTCTGCGTCCAGGAGATGCCACGGACCTGACGCTGCTTGCGGTGCTCACCAAACAACTGGCCGGCCACAAGCACTTCTCTTCGTACGAGACGGTCGGCACCCACGACAAGGTGGGGCACAATAGCCACCGGCAACCGCCAGTGCTAGCTTTCACTCCTCACTTGTAGTTTATGCTGCTTCAGTTGTAATTTTTTGTTAATCATGCTGAATATTTACGTTCCAACGTATTTTTTACAACTCCAAGTACAATTTTTTATCTCATAGAACTAATTGTAGTGCAGCGTAGATATTTGTGCTAATCACTTTTTCTGCTGCTCTCAGTTAGAGTATCGAACATAATATGAAATCTTTCGGAATATCTCTGAAAATGTTGAGACTCAGATTTTCTGCATTCATTATTCAATAGCGAATTGTTTTGTGTTCAGTAAGAGATAATTAAATTCAATCGGATCCGTGAACTTTATTTTTCTTCCATCAAGTAAACTTTTGAACTTTCTGGGGTATTTCTTGGTTCGTTACCTAGAACATGTTCCTTGCGCCATAAGTTTTTCACAAAGAGCATGATAAGTGCGAAAGCTAAGCAGTTAAAAGCCTCGTTTTTTCCCATTCTAAGTTTATACCAGCAGATAATGAATTTATCCAGAATTTTTCATCTTAAGTAATGAGTCAGAAAATGAGTGAGCATTGTTTATAAGTAAAATGTTCCTGGCAATCAATTTTACTTTGGAACAACATTTTTATCGAACTTTGAATTGCATTTCTCTGAAAATTGAAGATTTGTGTTGATTATGATATAGTTTTCGGAAAGAAATGAACCTTGAACACTTCATTTCCTCTGATTCCCGTGGGGTATGGTAGATTCCCTACCCTAAATTCCCGTTAATTCCATTCACACGTTTGACTCGACAGCAAAAGAAGACGTACGGCAAGGAAGAGTTCCGACTCAGGCACTACGCCGGGGAGGTGTCCTACAGCATACAGGGCTTCCTCGACAAGAACAATGACCTCCTCTACAGGGATCTCAAGCAAACCATGGCTGACAGCTCCAATGAAATCGTCGCCAAAATATTCCCTAAGGTCAGTGGAACATTTGTCTTGCGTTCACCGCACAGGTGTTTCTGTTGAAACATTCAAACAGTGTGTAGGTTGTGTTCAAGTTTTGTGTAAGCTATGAAAATTCATGGAATAATGTAGTACATAAAAATTTAGAGAATAATTCGTAATGCTAGGTTAAATTCTGTTTGAACTTGCTGCTCAATTAATTCCACTTCTCTCGAGAAACTGCTCAAGATATCTTAAATACTGTCGTTTTATAGCAAATGTTATCGACTATCTTCATCATTCGTGTACACAATCTCTGTTTTGGAGTTTCCAGACGAATGGTACGTACAAAAAATTAAGTTTTCTTACGGAATTTTTAAGTAATTTTATAAATCTACTTGTGCGGTGGGCATCACATTGGTTTAAAATGAACGTTAATATTTTCATTAATACCTGCCAGAGGGATAGAAATTTGTATCAATGGAAATAAACGTTCATTTGGGGAAGATGTGAGATATCAAGCTCAAAGCTAAGAAGGCTTTGATTTTGTTGAAATAGAATAGATGTTTTGTTTGAGTGTGAATAATCTTTTTCAGTTCACTATGGTCCGTTTTTTCAGCAGCTATTAATTTCTTCTTCAATTTTATCTGGTATTATGAACTTCCTTCAACCTTCAATCGTGCCCTTGCTGTTGTTGGGCGCGGGATATGGAGACGCACTTTGTGCATAGATTCCTCATTCCCATTAATTCCATACCAAATAGTGCCTCCATTCTTCCTCTCTTGGAAAAATCTTTGTTGTGGTTAGGGAAATCTACAGGAAACCATAATCTTATCTTCTTTCATTAATTATAATTGCATTTATTTTTTTATTAAAAAAAATAAACCTGCTGTCCTCAATACTATTGAAAATTGATTGCTATGAGAGCAATGCTCTTGAACTCTTCTTCTATTATTGCCGATTACGTTTATTTCTTTCAATTGCTTTGAAGTTGTTATTGTGAAAACGCTCTACAAATATTCGCTCATTCTTTCAGTAAAGAGCTCTCCGTATTTTTTTGGTAATGTCAACTGAGGCGAAGTAGTGATCTATAATGAAATGTCTTGTAGCTTGACTTCCATGTACTGTTTTTTCTCGTATTTTCAATTGCCGTGTAACATTTAAAATCGTCGTATTCACATAAGGCCAAAAGGCGAGTAAATTTAAAATTGATTAGCCGACCATGTGGTGCAGAAATATTCTTTACTTATTACCCATGAAGTTAAAAGTCTCCTCGTTAGCAGCCGGCTTAAGATGTGAACTCCAGAACAGAGGCGGAACTTTCGAGGCGTCTCCTCTCTAGATTCTCTGCAAAATGCTGACGCCGGCACTATTGTTCTTTATTGTTCCCTCAATTGAAGAGACTTCACGTTTCAAATTAAGGGAAATTAACAGTTCTACTGCCTTCATAATATTTTTCTATTTAAATTAAATTCTGTTATGGTCGGTATCATTTTGAATTTCTATCAGTGGAGAAAAGACACTTCTCATTTTTTACGCTGTAAAACAAGTCTGGCATAGTATGGAAGAAATATCCGCACTGAAAAGAGATAGCAAGTCTCCATCGTTTTCTTATTCTCAACACTAAAATAAATCGGTATTCCTATCAGTTGGAACATCGTTAAACTTTTTTGATAGTCAGGTTATCCCCCTGTCCCGACTGCTTATTGGTTTGTTACGTTAAATAGAACAAAACGCAACAAGTCGCTCGCTAACCATGACACGCGTGCCACAGGTGGAGCTGATGGCCAAGAAGCGGCCAGTGACGGCAGCCACGCAGTTCAAGCTCAGCCTCGCTAAGCTCATGACCATCCTCATGTCCAAGGAGCCGTCCTACGTCAGGACCATCAAGCCCAATGATCACAAGCATGCACGTGAGTTCCCCTCCGCATTTGCCAGCAATTATTTCTTCATTAATTTGGCCCTGCCGAGCTCGCTTGCTGATTTTTTACACGTTTCTGCCATCAATGATTGCTATTCTTTCATGAGAAAAGAGTGCTGTGAGATACTTTCTCTCATGGTGTAATTTCGAACTATTTTTATGATAATGTAAACTCGATTGATATTTTGTAGTACCAATTTTAAAATTTAGGTTATGAAATCATTTGCTTCTCTCTTTCATTTGCTTTTGTCCATTTGCTTCTCTCTTTTATGTCATCATCACTTGAGTGTGGCTGACCAATCGTATTCAGCCTCTGGTACGGTTATTTCAACGCTAAGTCTGGTGCATCAGCTTTTTATATCATCACGTTACTTCCACAAAAATTGTTATGTTACCTGACGAGCGATGTCACATATTCTGAGCTAAATTGCTGCTAGTGCTAACAAATCACAATTTTATTTCCTTCTCTGCTCACTAATTCCAGTTGCGTATATTACACTGGAATTTCTTGTGTGTTCATACTTGAATGGCCCTTAACGTTCTTAATTAGATTATTTTCTAATTTTTTATTTACTAATTTTTTTGAATATTTTCTGAACGTAAGGTTTATTCATTTAATCACAATTTATTTGACGATGGCCAGTGGACTTCGACCGGGAGCTGGTGAGCCATCAGGTGAAGTACCTCGGCCTCATGGAGAACCTCCGCGTCCGACGCGCCGGTTTCGCCTACCGTCGTAGCTACGAAATTTTCTTGGAGCGCTACAAGAGTCTCTGCCGCGAGACCTGGCCTAACTACAAGGGCTCCCCCAAGGACGGAGTGCGTCTCATTGTCGAGGCCCTGAAGTACTCGGAAGACGAGTACCGGATGGGGGCCACGAAACTCTTCATCAGGTTGCCCAAGACTCTGTTCAGAACTGAAGACGCTTACCAGGTGAGCAGTGTTCGAAATTTCCTAAACAATTTTGAGTCAAGTTTTCACAAAAATGCCTGATCTTTCCGCTTGAGTTGACACTTCATCTAGATAGTTTAGATTCCTCATAGAACATGTGTAACGGATGATGTCTAGGATTGGTTATACTTGAAGTATTACGAAAATTGAGCTCATTATTCGCCCTGCCATTTGCTCATTGTAAATTTTGCCTCTCAGCTTTATTCCTGCTTTCATTCAGTAGACTCGATGTTTGTGTTATCGTAAGTTTACATCTCGGATCTTATTTATTACAATGTTGTCTAATGCTGATTCATTTTAATTTTTAGTTTCTTTCTCCGCGTCTTAACAAATGTTATGTATGGAATAGTACTGTAACCATTATTTTTTTGCGCCCTAGTACTGTAAATTACATTTCCCATGTTTAGATGTATTCTATTGCTCATGATTTATAAAATTCATTGTAGGAGGTTGGGTTCGAGAATGGGAACTATTCGCTTTGTGGATGAAGAGGAAACCAGCGAAACCTGCAGAGGTTTGCCGCTGCCCTTACTTGGAAGGACACTTAGAAATGCTAAAGAATATGCCTGCCGGCTTATGTATCACTCTTGGATTCTTGGCCGGTCTTGCTTTCTGTTCTAGAGCTTCTACACTTTAAGAGGAATGGCATTATTCATTTTTTGAATCAACTCCAGCTTGTTCATTGTAGGAGGTTCTCGGTCGCATTGGTACAGTGGTTAAGGGATCGGCCTTGCATGTTGGAGGCCCGGGTTCGTATCCCGGCACTGGCGCGGCG
>JACJUY010005253.1:20928-60442 GCA_014220935.1 Platorchestia sp. MABIK
TGCCATGGTTGCACCTGGGCAGCACAGCCCTGGGCATCATAAAGGCACGCAAGCCCCCTCCCCGCGACATGGGCGAGATGGCGCGAGGGGGTTTTGTTTTTTTTACGTGTCCAAGATCTTATCTTGAGTTGTTTCGTGTTCCTCAGCGCTTTGAGACCTATTCAAGGCTTACTTTAACTCTCACACTGTCCCAGACCATGTCGAGGGTTATTTCCTACCTCTATCTGTCGAAATTTTTGGCAAGGGCTTTTTATGCCTCTTGTCTGACACCTTTTCAAGAGTCTTTCTCTGCTTTTTACCTGCCTTAGACCTTGTGAAGGCGTTCTTTGTGCCTCTTACCTCTCTGAGACCTTGTGAAGGCGTTCTTTGTGCCTCTTACCTCTCTGAGACCTTGTCAAGGGCCGCCTCGCCCTGCTCCTCCCCATTCTGAGTGCAGTACTGGCGGTAGCCAGACCAGGAGCTGAGCCAGCCACGAACATCTCTGGTGGTCACTTCTCGCTCCAACGTGAAATTGTCTTGCCTGCGTGCAACGTGTCGATAAAGCAGACAGATTTGAATGAAATGCTCACAATACAATATGAGGAAGCATGGAAATATTTGATGATTTGAATGATAGAGATACACAATCTACAAATCATGATTAAATTCATATAAACTGGAGGTCCATTTCATGAGTACAGGTGTGTGAGCGAAACAACATGGCACGTACCCCAATCCTTGACCACAGCCACAACACCAATTCTACTAACTTTCGGTGCTTTGAAAAGTTGACAGGTACATACCTGCAAAAGTCTGGGTACGGGATACGGAACCTGTCAGCAGCATAACCTTCGTCCACATCCATGAGCTCCGGCGCCCAGTAGTCTTTGAGCACCACGTCGTAGAGCTGCAGAAGGAGAGGGACAATAAATTGAAAGAAGTGGAAAATAAGGAGAAAAGGAAGGCACAAGGAGAAAAGGAAGGCACAAGGAGAAAAGGATGGCACAAGGAGAAAAGGATGGCACAAGGAGAAAAGGAAGGCACAAGGAGAAAAGGAAGGCACAAGGAGAAAAGGAAGGCACAAGGAGAAAAGGAAGGCACACGGAGAGAAGGAAGGCACACGGAGAGAAGGAAGGCACAAGGAGAAAAGGAAGGCACAAGGAGAAAAGGAAGGCAAAAGGAGACACCGAGCCATGACTATTGCCAAGAGGCGTAATTGAAATGTAGCTACTCGAGGTCGACTGATGTTTTTTTTACCACGGCTGAGCTCTTTTACAAATCAACACCTGATTAGATTAGTTAGTTTAAGCCTCTGTGGTGGTCTCTACAAGCTTTTCTCGGATATTACCACACAAGCTTGAAAGCGCCACCCCAAACAGGCTTCGCGAGCCTCTACTAGGAGATCCATCAGAGTACAAGCCGGGCACGGAGGTGCCGCGCCAAGTTATATAAGCGGCCTGCCTCGAACAGTCAGGCAACGCCCAAAGAAACCTACGTAAGATTAGCACAAGCCTAGAAAGCAACCAGCCACCAATCCGATTCCACCAACCAGAGATCTGGATTGCCGCAGTGATGCGCACCAAGGCCTATATAAACAGCTGCGGGGCCGAGCGGAGTTCACTTGACTCTCAACAGCCTTGGTGTTCACTACTAGTCTCAACGCTCCAACAGCCGCACTCTCACCGCCTCGACTGTCAACCGTGTCGCCACGCTACGTCCTCGACCCGAGTCAGCTCCCACCTAGCGTCTCTGGTACTACCAAGTCAGAGACCTTCGGCCAGCTTCGGGCTAAGGTGTTCATAGTCTGAGATGTTCTAAGTCTGCCCGGAGCGTGAAGCAGCCTGGGGGAGAACACTACACAACCGCCGAGGCACAGTATCGACCAGACATCGGACGTTGTTTGCGTCTTTAACGTACAACTTGCCTGCTCTTGCCTGCGCGAAATATGGGGCGCTTACCATCCTCCGAGGCCGTCGTTTCCCGCAAAGTTGCATGGTGGCGTTCACCTTCTTGCACGATCGCCAAAGGTACGGTGGTAGTAGCAGTACACTTGGTTGAGCCTGCTTCTTTTTTTGGCGTTTTGGACGTTCCTGGGCGCCGGGGCTTGATTTCGCCAACTGTCTGCTTTGTGGACATTTTCTTGTGAGCGTAACGCCCTTCCTAACATTTTTTTTGAGTTCGGCTATTTCCTTCATAGCTACGTCGAATTCAGCTCTCGACGCCGTCGGAGTCGGTGATGGCTTGACAGCGCTTACGGTGACGGGCTCGGCAGTTGAGGACCGCACGCGGATTGCCTTGCTGTGACTTGATCTGGAATCTCCCTGTACTCTTCATCCGTTTTTCCTCTCTCTAAGGCTTCAATCAGTGGCTGCGCTTCCATTGGCAATTTTGAAAGATTCATCGAGCGGATGACTGGAGGTGGTAGCGGAGCTTGTCGGCAGTTGTTGAGGCGCGTCATTTCCAGGAGTAACTCAGATGGCGTGCTGTCTCCCAGCGTGATTTTACCAATGGCGTTGTAGTTTGTTTCTTCGTCGTGACGCACGAAATGTTGCGTCAACGCCGCCTTTAACGTGTCGTATTTACCGTTTGCTGGGGGGTTCAGTAGTACCTCTTGTACTCCGGAGACACTGTGCGTGGGTAGTCCTCCTAGGAGCGCTCCGAACTTCGAAGCGTCGTCCAGATTCGGGATCTGTGCGAGAAAAACATCGCAGTGGAGGAGCCATCCTTTGATGTCACCACTGAAAGCGGGTAACCGGACAATTCTCCCAGCACTGCTTCCACCTGCCGGGTCACTCTGGGGTCACCAGTGTAGTGTTCTCCCTCAGGCTGCTTTACGCTCCGGGCAGACTTAGAACATCTTAGACTATGAACACCTTAGCCCAAAGCGAGTGCCTGAGGTACAAGCGAACCCGGCAGGATAAGGAAAACACAACTGGAATAAAAGCCGAAGTATTGCGAGTATCGCCAACAGTGATGGCACACAAAGGAATATTTACAGTGAGGTAGTACAGCCCCCAGGGAAAACCTAAGAGGACCGACGGTTGTCTGAGAGTCGCGGCGTGAGTGGCGGTCTAGAGTAGACCGAAGAGGCAGTTGCTGGCCGAGGGTCTCTGACTTGGTAGTACCAGAGACGCTAGGTGGGAGCTGACTCGGGTCGAGGACGTAGCGTGGCGGCACGGTTGACAGTCGAGGCGGTGAGGGTGCGGCTGTTGGAGCGTTGAGACTAGTAGTGAACACCAAGGCTGTTGAGAGTCAAGTGAACTCCGCTCGGCCGCGCAGCTGTTTATATAGGCCTTGGTGCGGCAATCCAGGTCTCTGGTTGGTGGAAACGGAGTGGCGGCTGGTTGCCTTCTAGGCTTGTGCTAATCTTACGTAGGTTTCTTTGGGCGTTGCCTGACTGTTCGAGACAGGCCGCTTATATAACTTGGTGCGGCACCTCCGTGCCCGGCTTGTACTCTGATTGATCTCTTAAGGCCCTGATACACTGGCGTTCATGACTCGAGAAATTGCGGCAGTGGATCCCGCCGCCAGTTGAAGTGAGAACTGGCGACATGATACACTCAGCACGCAAGAGGAATCACCGCGGAATGCATTGCAAGGCGTCAGTCTGTCTCTGCATGTCGTACGGGTAGGTGCACGATTGCGACCAGCCATATAGTGCGCCGGATAGAAATAAAGCGCCCATTGCGCTGTGCTTTAGCTTTCTTTAAGAGCTGCTTTTCACATTCTACAAGCAGCCGTATTTTTTAAATGCGTCAATAAAATACAGCGTTAGAGTTTTGTCCACTCAACTGCGGAGCAAGACGTAGCTGCGCACCTCTCTCGTCAACGATCAAAACTGTACTGCTCATCGCAGTGACGCCCGTCTGTTTCCGACATGGTCGGATCGCAGCAAAGCTCGGTGGCCACTCTGCCAAATAGCTGGTGTGCAGGGGTGGGAGGCACTTTGCGAGGCATGCTGACGGTTATCACCGCGATTTTTGCCTAGTGTATCAGGGCCTTTAGTAGAGGCTCGCGAAGCCTGTTCGAGGTGGCGCTTTTAAGCTTGTGTGGTGGTATCCACAAAAAGCTTGTAGAGACCACCACACCTCTCTAACCACAACGAAGATCTTCCAAGGAGGGAAATAAGGAAGGCACTATTTAGCATGGAAGGAAGAGTGATGGCATTACTTAGCATAGAACAAGGAATCTATGCACAAGATGTGTTCTCACACAAGATCCCCTGTGCATAGGAACAGGAAGTGAAGAAAATAAACACATGTAGCTGAGAATGACAAAGTTAACCTTTCCTGTAGTAGGTTTTTTTTCTGGTCAAATGATCAACATTTTATCTTCATTTTTTGAATTTAACTTAAGGCTAAGGCCAGACTGAACACGTTGGCGCTCACGCGCGCGTACGCAGGCAGTAGCTGCAATATCAAATACATGTATTCCCTTGAGAGCGGCTACACTAAACGTGGACGCGCGCAAGCAGACCAAAGCGTGCAGGCGCTGCATCTCGCTGTCAAAATTCAGGATTACTTGGGAGAAATATTTGACGCTGCACGGAGCGTTCAGTGTGTCTCGAGCAGCCGTGAGTGATGGATGTGGAGCTGCTACTCTCTTCTATTCGGGCAGTGCCTGCCATTGAACGGGCGCATCAGCGTGCAGTGTAGCCACCTCCATTCAAATGAAAGCGTGAGACAGCGTGAAGTGTACGCACGCGTGAGCGCCAACGTGTTCAGTCTGGCCTTAGCCTAACACTTTGACTGCAATGAGTTCAACTAAAATTCAACATTCAACTAAAATTCAATATTCAACTAAAGTCAATTGTAGTGAGCAATTTCGAAAACGGCAAACTTTAACTGGATTGAGCCTTCATTTTGTTTTGATTAAGTATTTGTCAAAATAAAACTGGTGATTGAGTGAACTTTATTATATTCCACACGTGACCATCGGCGGCTCACGTCGCGGTCGAAGTGTTTTCTCAGACAGAGCATTAAGCATCTGGTGAGCCTGTAAGGTTGTCTAATGCTAAGGGCCATGTTAATTCGAAGTTATGTTGAGGATGGGATTGCACGTAAGGAATTGAACCCTAAGTATAAACAGTAAGACAACTGATGTGATAAAAATCAGTTAGATTAGACGTGAGTTTAAGCCTCTCTAACCACAGCAAAGGCGTTCCAAAGAGAGGAAGGAGGAAGCAACTATTTAGTATGGAGTTGAGGGAATGCAGAATCTATGCACAAGGTGTATAGAAACATTAAGTTGAGAGTGACGTTTGAGAAACAAGATTAAAGTTGAAGAAGAAAGTAGTAGGTGCTTAAAAATAGGACAGGAGTGAACCAAAGAAGATGGTTCGTAACCAAAAAAATTTATACTTCTACAAAAGGAAGGCCTACCTAACCATTAGCTTGGGACCTCACAGATTTCTCCTGGGAGCAACAATTCCTATAGATACAATAGTTTCATCCCCCTGAGGGTGATAAAAATCAGTCATTGGACATCCACACCAGTGGTTCAAAACCTGACTGATATGAATGTCTAGTGAATGATCAATTCCAAACTAATTCATTCTAGAATATAATTTTTATTGCATCAACTGTCCTAAAGGCTGAAGTAAAGCGCACATGCCTCACCTCCAGAATAACGTTGAACCCTTCCTCTGCTTTAGGATGCTTGATGAACTTGGGCAGCTGATAGCCATACAACGCCACCACTCCGCCTGCAAAACAGGCTAGAGCTGTAAACTCGCATTCCTTGCAAGATTGTAATTAAAAAACTAGATTAGATGCAGCTTAAAGCCCTCCTAACCCCATGAAATGTATTTCCGAGAAGGAACAGAAGAGAAAAGCCCCATTTAGAGTGGAATTAAGAGAATGGGGAACCTGAGCACTAGTCATCAATCAAAGAAAGAATCCCCATTTGTAAGATTTGAAAACTCAGCATTCATGCAAGCAGCTCTCAACTTTCACACAAAATTTATATTGATATTGATGAGATATTCATTGACGTAGTAACCTGTTGTATTCAAGAAATAGTATCATACATATATTTATAGAAACATTGAGGAATTATTCATTGATATGCTTTTGAATATTTATTTCTAATTTATCTGTATATTTTTTGGCTATGAAGTACACATTAAATAATCATTTACAGTAAGCTCTTCCAATGTCATGCTTATGCTCCCTACACACTGGAACTTTCCAGCCCCTTCCCTCACTGCCCTTCGTTTCAACCTTCATGATGCTTTGCAATCTCTTCTCGACTTATTGCCACATCAGAGTAGGCTTACTGCAAAATGGTGATTGTATCCATGAGTTATAAAATAGTTACAGAAATTCAGCCAGAGACTTACAAAAAGGTAATGTATTTGGATGTTTGTTTCTGATCATAGAAAAATGCTTCATAAAGATGTTTTATTAGGAATCAATATATAAAAAACAGTAACCTATAACAATTTCCGTAATGAAAATTTACAGGTGAGCAAACAAGTACAATCATAGAAAAATGCTTCAAAAAGATGAATTATTAGGAATCAATAAATAAAAAACTGTAATCTATCACAATTTCAGCAATGAAAATTTACAGGTAAACAAACAAGTACAATCAGAATGAAATTTATATCCTGAATTCATAAGAGATCATGCAGATTAATAAGAAAACACTGTAAATACAGCTTTGATGCAATGCTTGTCACAGACCAATGAAAATAAAACAAAATTCACGTCTTGAATTAACCCTACCGCAAAGGAAGCCAGAGAGAGAATGTTCACTGATTGTGGTAGGAAAACATTGATACAAAATAGCTGTGAAAATGAAAGCTAATTGATTGAATTGCACATTTACTTAAAATCTGCAAATAAAGAGAAATGCAAAATGTTAATAATGAAATTATTTTCAAAAATAAAAACTGCTCAAATATAAAATTCATAATTAATTCAAACTCACAGTAAATCTACACATCAATTATTCATTTCACCTTTGCGTGTCTTGATAAACAATGCACAAATGTATACTGTCATTGCAGAAAATATTCCAAATATAAAGGAAACATTGGTAAATTGGGGTTCTGGCATACTTGAACTCACAATACAAATAGCAGCTGCACTCCTAATGTGAAATACACACAAGTCATAGTTAATACTTCAGGTTGATTGTGAATAAACTGAGTTGCTCAACAATATTACTTTGAAACTGTTTTTATAGACTGGATTGATATTTTTGTACTCGGTATATCGATTAGAGTCTAAACAATTTTAGTGCAAAACATAACAATATTGCTAATGACCCCTGCCTCTAATTGGAGATAAAATTATTTTTTGAAATAATTTCAGTTTAGAAAGTATCTTTCGAGTTAAGGATTAGATTATTACCTATCATGGAAGACACTGTTGCCGTTTGTCTCCCGCAAGTGAGATAAACTTGTTATCTGCTTGTTACTAAATGGCAACTAGTGAAGGAGAACAAAACTCTTCAACTTGATAAGTTGCTATTGGAAAAAGAGATACAAATGAAAATGTAATGAACGATCATGATTTAGTCAATGAAATTTGGACATTGAAGCATGGAATTCAGCATTAAATGGAACATTCAATGGATGGAACTAAATGAATGGAACTAAATTAAAAGAAATAAATTAATGGAGCATGGACAGGTGGGACGGAGACACTGTAGGAAATAAACCAAAACCTTAAATTAATTACCTGTCTATAGGAGTGACCAAGAGACCAGTGGAGGGAATGTGAGGAGACTGGGATGCAACATGCAAACATCTTAACTAGCAATAGACTATAATGCATGCCAAAGAAATTTACAGATATAATAAGAAAAAAATGGTATTTACAAAAAGAAACGCATAACTTGAAGAAACATACTACACTATTTAACTTGAATGAATGAGAACAAAATATAAAATAAATTCTATAACTCAACAAAATAAGAACTTAAAATAATAAATAATCTAATAGAAATCAAACAGCAGAAGTAATCACTGAATTTCAACAAAACAAAAAACAGAACAAGGAAGTAACAAAATATAGCAAAATTACTCACATATCCTCAACACGTTAAGTGCGGCGTGACCACCGGTGGATCACGCCGCACTCAACACGTTAAGTGCGGCGTGATCCACCGGTGGTCATTTAGGTGATTTTCATAATGCTGCTGGCCGACCAGCAGTCACTGACTCAATTTTTATAAATACTAAATGAAAGTTCAATAAAGGCATGATCCAGTCAATGTTTGCTGTTTTCAAATTTTCTTACTACAATTGACTCTAATTTGAGCTGGAAATTGAACTTCAGTTTAACCCGCCGCACTAAACGTGTTTAGAAGGATAACTCACTAATTCACATACCAGTGCAACTGGAGCTTTACTTTTACTTATAATTATCTAAGGGTCTTTACTAATAGTTTATAGTAGTTAAATTTATTACCAACTGAAAAGAACGATAATGTACAATTAGGTTATAATCAACAAGAAAATAACAATAATGACTATTCATGTAAAAAGATGCATGCCGGCTGTGCTATAAAAAGTAGCGACACAACCTCCGGTTACAGACCTTTCCTCATTCCTCTCTTCAAAATGCTTTTTTTTAGCAGTTAGGGAGGCATAAACTAACATCTAATCTAATCTCTTGTTCGGGTGTAGACACCAAATTGATCTAAGATTCTAATGTGGAGAGGATGAAATGTTTTTCTTCAGGAAGTATCATTCTACTTGCTGCACTTGTATTTATCTACAATGGTGTTGTAACCGGGGGTTGTCACTACTTTTTATAGCACAGCCTTCATGCATCTTTTTACATGAATAATCTTTGTAATTTTCTTTTTTAGTATAACCTAATTGTGCATTATTGTTCTTTTCAGTTGGTAATAAATTCAACTACTATAAAATATTGGTAAATATTGGTAAAGATCCTAAGAAAATTTTAAGCAAAAGTGAAGCTCCAGTTGCACTGGTAGGTGAATTAATGAGTCATCCTCCTTAAGGATATGTGAGTATTTTTGCTCTATCTTGTTACTTGCTTGTTCTGTTATTATTTATTTTGTTGAAATTCAGTTATAATTTTTTGTTGTTTGATTTCTGTTAGTTTTTTTTATTTTAAGTTCTTATTTTGTTTTGAGTTATAGAATTTATTTTATTTTATGTTCTCATTCATTCAAGTTAAATAGTGTAATGTGTTTCTTCAAGTTATGCGTTTCTTTTTGTAAATACCATATTTTCTGATTATATCTGTAAATATCTTTTGCATGTATTGTTTTGTATTGCTAGTTAAGATGTTTGCATGTTGCTTCCCAATCTCCTCACATTCCCTCCACTGGTCTCTTGGTCACTCCTATTGACAGGTAATTAATTTAAGGTTTTGGTTTATTTCCTACAGTGTCTCCTTCCTACCTGCCCCTGCTCTGTAAATTCACTTCATAAATTTAGTTCCATTTAATGCTCCATTTAGTTCCATTGATTTAGTTATTACAATCCATGTTCCATGATCGATATTTCATTGACCAAAGCATTATTATCCATACTCTGTGACCCAATCATTATTATCTATTATATTTTCATTTGTATCACTTTTTCCAACAGCAACTTATCAAGTAGAAGAGTTTTATTTTCCTAAACTAGTTGCCATTTAGTAACGAGCAGATAACGAGTTTATCTCACCTGCGGGAGACAAACGGCAACAACACCGTTTAATATGAAGATAAGAGAACGCGTAATCAATACAGAAAGGGCATAGAAACAGTAAGTTGAAAAAGATAGAAGTAGGTGCTGAAAAACAGGACAGCAGCTAACCAAAAAAGGTGGTCCTTAACATAACAAAAAAAACATTTTATTTCAACAAAAAAAAGGCTTACCTTTCAGCTCGGGCCACATCTAAACAAGAAGGCTTATTTTTAACCTACCCTATGGTGCTGTTAGGGCACATTCTCGTGCAAATGAACATCTAATGCGTAGAAATAGCTTTATAGTAATAGGGTGCAGCAGCTTATTTCACTGATTTTCGATTGAAAGCATTCTAATCCATAAACTGAAAACAACTCACAAAAACTAACTCATCTGTGGTAACCGAGTATTTTACCTTTAGAGAACAGACTCTATTTTTTTGTAAGTTCAAGTGGGCAAAGCATGTTAAATCTGGTTTACCTCTGCACATGTTTCAATTTTTTGACTTTCTAAAATTCTGAGCACCATGTCTACTGTTTAAATCAAACAAATGCTGATCATTGTCTTGCAGATATCTACTGATGAGCTGGGAATGGTTCGAATGCTCTGGCAAAAATCAAACAAATGCTGATCATTGTCTCGCACACATTTACTGATGACAAGCAGAGAAAGTTCAAATGCTCTGACAAAAAAAATTCACTAATGACTAGTTCAGTTAAAACCACAATAATACTGTGGTTTTTAATTAGAATCAATTTCCATGAAGTAAATCTATTAATGAGATTTGAATTTAGTTTCACTTGAACATATTTTTACCATTAAGTATTTATCATGTATTGCATTCACAAACTGATGATGGAGTAAGCGTTGCCAACTAAAAACTTTTACAGACAAATCGAAATTTTTTTTCAATTGAGTCATACAAGATAGCATGTGAAGCAGCGTAAATACATGAAAAATTTCATATTTCAAACAGAACCACTGCATATTCATTCATGTCAATAAGAATGTTAGAAAGACTGCACATAAATGAGAAATCTACTTTCTCTGACTACGCTTGTAAGGCAGTTATTCTGTACATGAGGTTGGCAGTGTCTATCACTATTTTCATCCTGTAAACTAAGCTATTATTTATTAAAACTGACTGGAACTCATTGAAATATTACCCTAGTGCAAAAATCGAGGAATGAAAGAAGGACACGCGCTCAAACGGTTCCATTACATGTTTTCTAAATGAATTGCAGTTTTTACTGTTGACATTCTGCATGAAGGGTAAACACAGGAGTAAATTAACACAAGCCCTGAGAGGCCACAACTCACCAGGTACCAGAACCCTGTGAGCTTCAGAAAAGAAGGTGGGCATGTCAAACCAGTGGCAGGCTTGGCAGGCCGTCACCAGCTGCACAGAGCCAGCCTCCGGAGGCAGCTTCTCGGCCTGACACACTCTGGGGGCACAGACATCACCTACTGAATTTAAACATTCTTAATTATTCCAGTATTATTTACTTGCAACTCATCACAGCCAGGACTTGAGTTGAAAGTGATGTTGTACTAATGTCCCACACACACAAATCAAAACTCAGGGCATTGACATGGACAGTGTAATTTGGTTTCAAAAAGTGCACCCATTTGTATAAATTTCTTGTCAGATATCCTGTGACAAAAAAATCAGATCACAGAATCAAGCGTAGCATAGAAATGACATGTCACGATGCACTACAGGAATTCAACAATGCAGGGGAAGACAAAATATAAGACAATTGCACGAGGCAATTGTACAGAAAAACCTCCAGTTGCAGCTACTGTAGACAAGCGTTGTCACATGTTCATAGTAAATTATGTCTTACCACAGCAACTCAAGATCTTCAATGGCTCAATTCCCTTGGTTGACCGACCAATTAATCCACAGTCTACACAAAGACAAATAACAAACACTAGTAACAGTTATAGCACAATGGCAACAGTGATAGCTGCAATTTTTCAAAAATCAAAAAGACCGGAATTTTCAAATCAACACAATACAAAAGGTCACACAAAAGCGAGAAGCAAGAGCCATTTAACAAAACTGTTTCTCCCATACTATACTGTGTAGGCAGCTTGGGTTACCACAGCAAAGCACTAGTTTAGCAATGTATGCTGATGATGAATAGCATCAGCACATCCCTTCAAGTGCTCACATCAGCACATCCCTTCAAGGGTACACACTAGCACATCCCTTGAAAAGTACACACCAGCACATCCCTTCAAAAGTACACATTAGAACATCCCTTCAAGTGTCTCTCAGATACCCTACATCTCTCTAAAGAGCAACAAGTTTCCAAGATGTACTGCACAGCAACCCTCTCCAGTACAGCTGGATTGGGCAATTTAAAAAATGAAGTGCAAATCCAAATTTTGAAGCCACATTGAAAAAAATTCTGACTCTTGATCTTTATTCGTAACACATTGACTGCCATGGGTTAAACTGAAGTTCAACATTCAACTCAAATTTAAAGACAACTGTAGCAAGCAATTTTTTAAACTGGATTGAGCTTCATTTAGCTTTGATTGGGTATCAAGAAAAATTGACTTTGTAGTTATTGGGCGGTGCAGCATTATGAAAATTCCCTCACTGAACCACCGGTGGCTCACATGGAGGTTAACGTATTAATGAGGCACCTGTCATAATAAGTGGACTGGTGCAGCTCACTGAAAAGCATTCATAGGGATGAATAAATCCCTTATCAATCATAGAAACTTTTGAACCACAATTGGCAATTTTCAGTTAACTTAGAAAAATTGAAGCCATTTACTCAAAAGACATTAGTGGGCTTTTCAGTTGCATTAGCAGCCTCAATCTGAGCTGGGGGAAAATCACAGTAGAGGAAATAAGGTGGAGTCACTTCTATGGGGGGAAATACACCTCTTGTTTGGCTAGCCATTAGAACGGCTTTATTTCAAATGAACTTTAAGACGTCACAATTGTGACACGTCCTTAAGCCAAAGCGGTGCAGATTTGGGGCTAGTAGTGTTGCCAGATGTAATATGAGCCCTGCTATTGGTCAGTTGCCATGATGTCAGCATTGCCATACGGTCAACAAAAAAACTGGTTTGACACTACCTTATTTCTTTTACTGTGAGACACACACACCCTACAATCATAAAACCATTAAAAAACACTAATTAACTGATTTTTTTCAACTTTCTGTTAATCCAAAAGAAATGAAGCAACTTACTCATATGTGACATTAGCGGGCTTCTCAGTAGCATTAGCAGCCTCAATTTGAGCTGGGGACACATCCACCCCAAGCACCTTTGTGAAGGAGTCAGAAAAGCATGGAGTGCTCTGGCCTGACCCACAGCCCACGTCAATGCAGCACTCGAGCTTCCCGCCAGGCACCTAAACAGATTAACTTCATCAAACACCTGAACACTGCTTTGATCAGGTTTACATCAACATTAGAAAACTTACAAAAGAAGTGCATGAAAAAGCAAAATAACCACTACAAGAGGTACAGTGAGCTTGTTGTGTTGTTTTCTTAAACTACTGTGTGTTTTTCAATGCCAACTATTATTTAATTAGTATTGTTACAGCAGTTTTACATGGTCACAGAAGTTATGCATGTTCATAGTAGCATTAAATAGTTACACAAGCTAAAAATGATCATGGTAGTCTTACATGGTGAGAGTAGTTTTACAATGTCAGAATAGTTTTACAATGTCAGAATAGTTTTACACTGTCACAGTAGTTTTACATTGTCACAGTAGTTTTACATAGTCACAGTAATTTAAATTGACTACAGTAGTTTTATACAGAAACAGAAATTTAAAGTGATCACAGTATATACAGTCACATAGCAAGCAGGGTTCTCAATGCTGCTGATCATTGTCATACTAGCAGCACTGATTCTATATTACTGTTATTGGCAGGGTTATGAGTAAGAACCAATGGAGACTTTACTATAAGTGAATTGAGATTTGGGTGAACATTAAATAAACATCAACAACAATACCAAAAGAACATTGATAGTCTGAAAGAAGTCATGGGATCTTAAAATTTCTTCCGAACCCTTTTCCTGTATGAATTACAGAAGATGTTGAGCACAAAAAATACTTCACAAATGATCTGAACCAGAAAGTAATTTCTACCAAAACTTGAAAAGCATGAAATGACTGAAAAATTAGTATTTCATAAACAAATATGTTTACTAGTGACAGAATGAAGAAGGAATAAAAAATCACCAACAAAGAAGATACCAAAGACACACAAAGGTCTGTTGCCTGAAATCTTGCCTCAGATGCAACAGACAAAATATAAATTGAAAAAATAAATGGTCAAGTTTATACATGTTTCAAGCCTGAGGGCAGTTTCTGAGTCCCAAATGACTCCCAGATAAGAGGAGAAACAATGGCTTCTGGTACTCCTTTCAACTGTTAAAATGATTGTTTTAAAGGTACACAAGACAAATCTTTTTTTTTAACAAAAAATTTAATAATCTTATGATAAAGATGATTTCAACTGAATCAAGTTTGTGAAAATGCTATTTTTTTCCAAAGTTCCTGCATAATAAAATGGCAAAAGGCACTTTGAGAGCATAAGATCCCATTGTTCAAAGCTAAAAAAAACTGCCAAGAAGATAAACCATAATGAAATAATTAAACGCTGCTACCTTGAATTTTTACCAGCGGTAAAAAAATTACTAAAAATTAAAGCCTACAAAGCAGTACCTATATCTTGATATGTGTAATAAAGGCATGGCAAGTTCAACCATTTGAGCATGAACAAGTCTTGTTTCTTCCAAGAAACTAAAATTTCCTCCATTGTAATGGAGTGGTCTTCTAGTCTCCTAACCCATGTTTAGCAATGGGATTGCACTACCTCTCTGTTCCCCTAATCTATGTGTTTTTTTTCACAGAATAGTCATAAATGCTTACTAATAAAGATTGAACTGGGAAGTGGGAAAAATAGTGTTGCACTGACAATTTATTTTACAGGGGCATCATCCAGCAAGGGTACGAATAGTAGGCAGGTTAACACGTTCCTCGCATATTGGGCCACATGTGTAAGAACTGGTAAATTGCCGATTACCAGTATATATACATTTATCTGTTTTGTAACATCTTTTTAAAATAATTGTTTTCATACAAAGTGAAATGATACTTTGCAATTGTATTTTACTTAGTCATAAGCAAGACTTGAAATTTATTCAAGATGGAAAATTGATTTCCTTATTTTGCTACTTACAACCTAGCTAAATCAACCGTTAACAGCCGCGGAAGGAACTTGTTAAGGGATCCAAATTAAAGAACGTATATGTCAATGAAATATTTATTTGAAACTGATATTGAGTACCTATTCATTGTGCAAATTCAAATTATTGGACAAACAGTTTATTACCTGTATTATCATTTGTAAGCTATGATTTATATAGGACGGCGGATTAGCAGGAAGACCTTCAGTTAGAGAGCGGAAGAAGAGCGAGGCCAAACGTGGGACACGAGGGCCGGCATCCGAAGCTCTTTCGTTTCAGTCTCCACAACTTGGAGGCAGAGACGCACAGGCCCCATCTTGGACTCAGGAGATTCTCCCTCGGGCCTGTTGGAGGCATCCCCTTCATTCGTAGGTGCCTTTCTGGTAATGCTGCCTCTCCTGTACTGCTGCCGCTCCCTTACTGTAGTGAAACCAGCCGGCTAATTGTTTCACCACTAGGAAGACGACTTGTCACAATACCGACCAGGCAGGGTTAGTCAGTCCGGCTAAATAGCTAGGCCCAGATACTAGGTTAAGTTGCGGCACGGCCAGGTAAATAATTATATTTAAAAGGCGATGAGTAAGACAATGAACATATACAAATTCAGGGCGTGTCTTGCGGGAGCCGTCTCTCTACACGAGATCGTAACTCTCCCACCGACTAGAACACCCCGCAAAAGCAACTAAGCTATAACGACTAAAAGAGGGCACCGGATTCCCCAAGCACAGATATGGGGACTTACGAACATCAGGCACGAGAACAACTTCATTGGCCTGCTCGTAGTCAAGTGCACTGTACGAAGGTCCCAACGCAACTGACAAGGTTCCGTCGTACAGCCGCAAACTTTGGCTTCAGAATGGCCTAAGCCAGGCAGCCGCAGGACGGAGTTCTATGTACACAACAGCGGTACCCTCACAGTACAAACACGTAGTGAAATTGTTTCACGACAGTACTACTGCCACTCCCATACTACTGCCACTCCAGTACTGCTGTCTGCCGCTCCCGTACTGCTGCTGCTCCCGTACTGCTGCCGCTCCTGTACTGCTGCCGCTCCTGTACTGCTCCCGCTCCTGTACTGCTGCCGCTCCTGTACTGCTGCCGCTCCTGTACTGCTGCCGCTCCTGTACTGCTGCTGCATATTTTGAGGCAACCCAAAAGGCCATTCCCTTCCCTAAAGCCTGCCCCGTGTTTTGGTTTGCTTCTTCCCAAGCCACTTTGCTGCCCCGGCTGGTCCGCTCTCCTGCCCGAGTGTGCCATTTACCTGTCCTTGAATCACCTGGTGCAGTCACCTTCCTTTTGGCCGGATCACTGCCTTACCTCAAGTTGCCAACTAGTCTAATAATTCGATGCCAGTGTGCCGCTTTTCAATTTGATTAGTTTTTCTCATTTCATTGGTGCGCTTAAGTTCTCTTCTGCTTGGCAAAACTTGTTCTCTTTTTTGCCTTGTTACTTCTGGTCAGTATTAGCTCTTCATAATAACCTTCTATGAGATATTTCTCATTTATTTCAAAACAAACTCATGAACCTGAAATTCTTTTTTTTGGAGCAAGTAATTGACCTTTTGAAGCATATTTTCAGTAGGACTTTTGTCTATAAGAAAGCGTATCAATTGCTCTCTGAAATGGTTCATTCACTATTACACGTCTGGAGCCCTTCCTCTCGTCACTAGTCAGTGCATTGATAACCCTTCAATTTTCGTTGTGATTTTTTGTTTATTATTTAGAAGAGCTGTTTAAACATGAACGAAAAATTCCCTGTAACTAAGCACCGAGTTTTATAAGTTTTTCATCATTATACATAATGTTGACAATGTATCTAAAATGCCTGACTACTCTTTCACTGTTTGATTTAGTTTATTATTTCTATGCCGAGTAACTTTTTACCAGTATCTCATCGTGCATTAAGGTTTACCTCGTTCATTTTGTAAAATTCAAGTTCGATTTACCTCATCTTCTGCGTCCTACGTTTGATTTAGATTGAAACTTCAAATTGAAAACTCTATTACACTTGATCTTTGATCAAAACTATAATAGGTATCAGTCAAAATTTCACGAAAGTATTGCTTTCAGACAAAACTATTTTACAATTATGATCTAAAGTTTTTACCTTATATTTTTGAGAATTTCTTCACCCACGGTGATCTCCACTTCCTCAGGGATTGATTTTTTTTGCTCTTGTTTCTTCTTGAGTGAGCGCAACCCTTCCATTAAACTTTATTATAGAGCTTCTGATCTCACTGCTATTGTCATGGTTTATTCTAAAAAAATATTCTTATTTTAAATTTATCAATGATGCATTGATTACAAGTTTGAGCCTTGTATCATTTACTCTTGACGTTGGCTTCCAGGCTGGATTGAGTGGAAATCCGATCTATATTAAAATAAGCATTTTTGAATTAGCAGTCCTTCTTGCGCATGTTATGTTTGATAGCTTGAAATGTTCGACAAGACTAGTGCGGCCTATGTTCACCTCATCTCATGGTTTTCAGCGTTACTCTGAATGGAAAACTGAAGTTTTTGTCTTTTATTCTAGGTATGAACGAATTTAACTCTAGTCCTTGTTTGTGTCTTTTAAATATGCGTAGTAATCACCTAACACCATAAATTTGATGCAAGCAAAATGTAAGTTTTTAATTCGGCTGCATTGTTTTTCTTTACCTTATCAGGACTGCACTGAAGCGTGGCAGCAATCTCGGCGCCGTCATTCGCAGCAAGCTTCGCGCCCGCTTGTCCTCAATGCTTACTCTAAGTTGCATTCTTGAAAGCATTTCACTCATGGAAAGCATGAAAGTATAAAACAAGATCAACGGATATCGAGCATGTTCACCTAGCTTCCCGCAAAGAAATTAAAATCACTACTTTCACAGAGTTCAACATTTCCTTTTTCATGAATGAAACCGCACATTTCTCGAAAAGTTGTTGAAGCATCGTCGAGGGAGTATTGAGAGTCAATGAAGGAGAATAACAGCATTTAATGAAAGATAGAGCATTAGATGAACTGGTTTAACAATCTTTACGATGTAAATCGTGAACAACAATGGAATTCGTTAGTTTCTAAATCTAGCAAAAATATTTATTAAAAGCTGGGGCGTTAATTTCATTGTTTTTTTTTTAAACTTGGCGCAAAAAATTATCAATAATTAACAAAGTTGGATATTGTTTATGAATTTACTCCCATAAGGCTTGGCTTTGACCCATGCTAAGCATGATTAAAATAACAGTGGTATATACCTGATGGAAGTATACGCAGGTCCTTAAGAACAAAGTTCCTTTCGTTTTCCACTACAAGTACCCAACGATAAATAAATGTAAAAACTAAAAACTCAAAATAGAGTTAACGAAATAGTTCCTCAGGAAAAAAAAATAATTTTTTCAAATCAAGAAACAAAACTGGCGCCAAACTAATATAAACGCACTAAGATAGTGCGTTTATATTAGTATCTTGACAAGCCATACTTTTATTTCTGTTTTACTCTTGTGATTTATCTGCGCAGAGTTACCAGGATATTCATATTTCTTATACCTGGCTAATATGCTATAGTACTGAAATAACATGGAATGTTGTTCTAAGAACATTTATATAAACAATTGCACGCATCTCATGTAGCTTTTAAACAGGTTGTTCTGCATGTTAGGCGTCTGTTGACTCTGGTAACTAGAAATTCCACTTGAGGTATCCTTAACTGGAAAGTTTTAAATTGCAGATACAATTTTCCATCATGTTATGATCGATTGAATCTTGCGCAGATCAATCACAAAAGTAATACAGAAATAAAAATATGGCCTGTCCAAATATATAAAAACGAAGTACACAACAAATGAAAACACATCTTAACTCCACAGCGAGGCAGCAAAGAATACGTCTGATGATTATTAGACTGATGAGATCAGTTTGACTATCCTACTTATAAGAAAAAATTCTATATACGCTAATTCCTCTCAAAAGAAAATAATACAAAACACCAGTCAGCATTAGATTAGATGCTTAAGCCTCCCAAACATCAACATAGGAGGATTTTCCAAAAGAAGAAGTATGAAGACAGCTTTTTGAATGACTGTAAGGGAATGCGAAATTTGTGCACAAGGTGTGTTGCAAGATCTCCACCGCATAGAAATAGTTAGATAAAAAGGGAAGTTATGAAGCATGGTATAAGTTGGAGAAGAAAGTTAGCGGGACTGGAAAACAAGATAGCAGGTAAGTGAACAAGATAGTCATTAACAAGACAAAAAAAGTGCTAATTAGTATTGATACAATAGTAGTTTCCTCCTCAGCAAACGTAAGTCAGGAACTGAATCCCGAGTTAAAAAAATAATAGTGTAATAGAATAAGGAGTGAAAAAATCGTCAAATCAAGCAATTAGAGCAAGCATAGAAGAGCTAAGTTCATGAAATAAATAAGTTTACAACTGAACTTAACGACTTGAAGATTTTACATTGGAGGAAAAATGTTCATAATTATTCACAACTGCTTTCAAAAAAACTAATTTCGTGAACCCAGCACCCTCTTCCGCATTTGCTTCCTCACACTGTAACACATAAATCTTACGCAGGATTGGATTTGAGACATTTTATATTCATCCAAGGTGTGGCAACTCCGTTTCAGCGATGTTTTTTATTTTGCTTGCAGAGATGGCGAATCCTTTTACTATCCTCCATACGAAGGCTCTTTTCAAATCAATTAAATCTTCTTCCTCAAAAGTCCGGTTTTTGCTCCAAGAAAATGAGCTAACAAGCTCATCGTTTGCAGAGGGTTTGGATCTGAATGTGGGCGAGTGTACAGGCATTTCCAATGCAGCACTGTAAGAAGTGACACCTTTCGGAATAAGAGAAAGGGCTAGATCGGGAACTGCTTCTTCAGAAACGTGACAAGGTTGCGGACCTTCTTCGACGGAAGCATGGCTACAAGTAGCAGGTTGCAATTCAAACTGAGATGCATGACCTAATGGCGAAGTGATGCTGCACATACGCTTGAGTGGTGCTAGCGCGTGCAGAAAAGTTTGAGCCACAATCAAGGTCTTCCCCTTTCATCACATTGAAAATATAATGGACGGCTTCAGCAACGATTTGTTCTTTGTCGATCAGTGTTTATTCGCGTGCTACAGTTGCATCACTGTGGTCCATGTGACTGGCCACTAGATGCCTTTAATATGGATCTCTCTTAAATCCCTCAGTGGTCACAGACTTTCTGATTATATTCGGAGTCACATTTCCCAACCATGTGCTTTCGCAGAGAGAAATGGTTGCGGAGCAGACAGCCGAGGAAGACATTTATTTTCCAGCCCATGTTAAGAACATCCAGTCGCCGCTGGATGAAAGAGCGACCTTTGGTCGCACGTGCTCGAAGTAAATTTCAAGCTGCGTTTCGAGGGCCCCATTAATAACAACATTTGCAGGCCTTTGTGCAAGCGTTTTGTGTTCTATAACAGTCATGATGCTGGTTGTTGGCCCTCTAACACGTTTGCGAAAGTCAGTGAGAGTCAATTCCCTTAAAATGCCTCCTCGCTAGCCATTTTTAAAAAAATACTCATAATGAACACATTTCTGATTAGAGTGAATGCTTCTCTCGTTAGGGTGTAGTTTGGAAGTTCACCAAAGATCTTGATAGCCATTCGCCACTTCTTCACCTTTAACAAGTGTGCTTTTTGTCTCAAGGTTTTATGCATAAATCTATTTTCAATGTCCTTGTATATGAATAAGAGAAATTTACGAATTGCAACGATAGACCGTGTTGTGGTGTTTGTTTTCCAAATGCTTTTCTCGTCTCCATTCGAGGTAGACTGTTTTTTGAAGTAGTTCCATAGTGTGGGTCTGAGGGCGATGTCCGAAATGGAAGAGACAGTGATTTTCAACAAGAATTTTTGCTATCCTTGCCGTGTTGTCTCGAGCCGTGCTAAGAACACATGCCCCGCCTGCAGGTCCTCGTTGCCACTCCGTGGATTCAGCTAGTATTGGCGCTAAATCGACAGGCACACAGCTAAGGGGTCCCGATGCAGTTTCACCCATTTTCTGTATCTCATATGATCCAGAGGAAGAACTCTCATCTTCTTGAGAGAAGAATACATCCAAGTGCTCTGCTTCAGGTGCATCACCACAGTCCTCCATGTTGTGTAATTCTAGTAGATCGCTCTGGCTGGCTTCTGTGTTGTCTAGCTGGGGCAGATCGCTCACGCTAGCCTCCGCGTCGTGTGGTTCTGGTAGAATGCTCGTGCTAGCCTCCTTGTCGTGTAGTTCTGGTAGAACGCTCGTGCTAGCCTCCGTCTTGTGTAGTTGTTGTAAATTGCTTGTGCTAGTCTCAGCAAGTGCAGCTACAGTTTTCACGTTCGCACTACCGCTCGCCCCATAGTATTGGGAAGTAGAAATGCTCAACGGTTTTTGCTTCCGGCTGTGCTCCTGAACCATATGTTCACTCAATCGCAATACAGATGCAAAACAACCATCAACAGGGCAATTTTTTCTCACTTGAGGTCTTATACGTTTTGGTGCAGGCTTTGGTACTTCATATTCGTATTTTTTTTGTTGATGGGATAATAATTATAATTTTGAAGCTTTTTATTTGCACCAGCCGTGAATGTTGACCATGTGGCGAGAGAGGTGGGTGTTTGGTTTGCCGTATTCCGGACATTTGGCCCTGATATTTTTAGTACTTTGCACACGCTTCTTGGGAAGACGACTCTCTGATGCAGGCAGCTTGCAGAGAGCTTTGTAGAGAGTCCTCTGCTCCTCGTCCATGGCAGCTATCTGAAAAATGTATGTGTGTAATATTAAAGAAATCAAATGAAGAGAAATAGATAGATGTATACGTGAAGAATAGATATAATAGTTACATAAACACTAAGAAGGTCTTTAGAAATTGATGTGAAAACGAGTTCCCTAGAAATGTGCAAATAATGAGTTGTACCTAAAATTAAGACATTAAAAACTGAAAAGTTTCAATGATTGCTATGTTCAATTCATGAATAAAATGTAGGGAAACAGAGAAAATATTTGTAACTCATTTCAATGTTGCTTCATAGAGACATGACTCTAAAGCAATATTCAAGTTAATATTTATATTTGTAGCATCATGAAGGACAAGTGACTCGAGACATATTTGAGTGACTCATTTTTAAAACCATTCAAATTACGAAAGGGTAACCTCGACGTTCCAGAATTGGGAGCATAACCAACTCGCTCACAACCCTTGTCATGCTCCTTATTCCTTCATTTATTTCGTATTTTTCCTGCTATATGAATGTTGCACCATTGATGCTTTATTTTAACAACTGAAGTTCCTTTGAGAGGCGCTTAAACCATTATTTTCAGAGGTTACTGGGTCAGGGTTACGACAGGGTCACATGGAATGACAGGGTTACCTTGGCAGTTCCAGGATTAAGAGAACAACCAGCTCGCTGACCACACTTTGTCATTCTCCTCGTTCCTCTGTTTCCCTAACAGATATCCGTTTTATGAATGTAGCAGTATTGATGCTTCATTTCAACAAATTTACGTGCTTTGAGCAGCTCTTAAATTCCAATTTTTAGGTATATCAAACGTACAATGAGCACTGTGTCCTTTTTTTTGGGGTAATCATAGGTATTTTTACATCAAAATTCTTCCAGTTTTATCCGGCGTCTTGAAAGATACAAAATATAAAGGAATTTATCCTTAAACATTAGATTTATCTCAGTCATTCGTGCATATATGAGAAAACAGGTCAAATGAGCTTGAGATATCGCCTAGTCTGATATTTAGCCTCAATTTGGACATTAAAATTACATTAAGTGTTCTTGAAACCCCAGGTGTTATAGCCTAATGTTTATATATTATGAATTTTCAAAGTAGGAAAAATGGAGACTAGAACCGGCACAAATGACGTTGTTGTTCAAGTTTATGAGATTTGCTGAAAAATGTATTTGTGCTAGAGAGATTAGACCTACAAAAATAAATAGGTTACATAGGTTTCCATGATTGCTATGTTCAATTCATGAAATCGAAGCTCCTTGTGCTTAATAAGAAAATTTCGAAACAGTTACCTTATAAAACAATACACAAGCATACAAATAATATAATTTAGCTTTTATCATACCGAGACCAAAATACATTCCCGTTACCGCATCCCGTTACGGCAGCAACTAATAGTGAATGACTGGAGTTAATAAATCATCGCAGTCACCACAATAATGTTTCAGTAGCATAACTCTTCAGCAGCCTTTTACTAAAATTATCAGTATAATAAGGGCCTAAATTTCAGCGTCTCCATTTGTACAACCTACTAAAAATGGCAAAAAAAACCAACACTCTCAATGAAAACTTTAGTGAAAATAATTGATAAATCAATCAAGACCAGCAATGCTTGTTACATAATTCTGGAGTAACTTAGTTGCCGGACTAGATGGATCGATTTCTAGTCTACGGTGGCTTCTACTCTCCAATACATGCCAGTAAATATCTAAGGTTCTAACTACTTTATGATGCATTCCAGTGAGGGTGCAAAAAGTGCCAAATCGGAGGAAAATATTGATGAATGATGACCTACAAGTATAACTCATAGAATTTGATAAAACAAAAGCAGAACTGTATACCTTCTCCTTCAATGTGTCAGCCAAGCTACTCGTGCAGCCGGAGCTTAGGGTTGAGCTTGCGGGCACAGGAGGAGGCAAATTGCTGGAATCAGCTGATTGAAACGATGATCAGTCAGCTGTTGTTCCCTGTAGAAGGAGACAAGTGAGAAAACAAATTTCCAGGCTCAATTATCATTCAATAGAAGAAAGTTACTGTTCTTAGTAAATATGTTTGCTTCATGTAAGTTCACTCTCACTGGAGTCGGAGTTTTAGTTAGAAGACCCAGAAGATATGGCATGGGGATAATAATTACACAGCTAATGGTTTTGTCTATGGTCAGACGGGACAACAGGATTCCGTTTCTGGCACTAAAAACAACAATGTGCTTGGTAACTTTAGTTCAAGCAACGTCTAAAAGGTAAAATACAAGGCGATGCTTTGAAAATTGAGCCTCAGAAAAACAGGAAAATGATGCGATTAAATACTTCAAACACTAGCACAATGCATGCTCTTAAATGTCTCCCCCTGTTTTCACAAGGAAATAAATTGAATTAGAGATCTCGGACGATCTGAGAGGAATGAACTCATGAATGATTCCACAGTGAAGCTGAATTAAATGATTTGACCAAAATTCAAAAGCACCTTTAAAAGCATTTACACATTGAAGAGCAAAGATGTCAATTTAACATTCGTGTTCTAATTCCAGCTGAGGTGACTCATAACTTAACTTGTAACTTCACAGCTTTCATTTACAATTATAATTAAAATTAATGCCAGCAACAATGTCATACTACAAAAAAATCTATTATCATTCAGCCTTATAGCAGAATTTATCTGACTAGCTTACCTTCATCACATGGGCATCAAGGTTGATGATTGGTACTTCATCCAGGGACATCACGGCAGTCACAGGCAAAATCCCAGGTGATTTGTGTGTGGCAACAGTGCTTGATTCAGCTGACCTCAACACAGGCCATTCAGCTGCTTCCTGTACAGGTGTAAGAGTTGTAAAGCAAATATTTTAATTTTCAATCGTAAATAAAGGGAAGTTACTCGGCGTAACAAAGTCATTTGTAATTACTTTTATTATGGTCTGTATTCTAGTTGCCATATAGATACTAAATAATGGAACAAGCACAAAAAATTCCAACTCAAATGCAGCATTCTATCTGAAGAGGTTTATGTCATTGCTTTTCATAACCCTACCAGACTGTTGTAGAGTTATTTTTTAGCTACTTTTCTTATGTGGAAAAATGTCACAAAGAAAAAATAATTAGCCAGGAGTGTTCTTAATTCAGTGTGAGCATTAGTTTTTTGGCAGTTATCACACAAAAACAGGCATAATTTTTAATCAATTTGAATGAATGATTTTGCACAAGAGATGCAGCATTGTTTGCTTCTTGAGTCTAGTACAATTGACACAATTGAGTATAGCCACTTGTGGACCCAAATAAATTTGGCAACAGCTAGGGCATCCTATCATCAACGCTATTCTAAGGTGTGCAGTTATCTTAAACCTAACAATACACACAAACTATTGCAAATGAAGTTCAAGTACAGGACAGAATTGATATAATGATGGTGTAGAAAATATTATTATTAAAAAATTTGACAGTGAAACTTGCAGTTCAAACAAAAATTTGAATACTAAAACACTTCATGGAATGGATTTGAATCTTTTCATACCTTCACAGCTTCAGAATCAACAGAAGTGTCTATTTCAGTCTCCAAGCTGGCTGTTGCTGCACCAGTAATTTTTCTTGGACTAGGAGTCTCCCATTTTGTTTTTGAAGCATCAGTCATTCTTAGCTGAAACGGCTGACAGTTGGAATTGTGAAAAATGAGAACAAATCAGGATTGAAAGATAAAATAATTTCAGACTTTACTAAGCTTAATTCAGAATTGTGATGTACCGATACCATTTTTTTGGGCGAAACCGATATCAATTTTTTGGCCAATACCGATACTCCGATACTTGGAAATACTGACACTGCAACCGATACCAATATTTTTACAATTATATGAAAATAACACCATTATAAGCCCTACATGGGTGTTATAATAAAATTATTTACTCATATATCTAATAATATAACAATACTGGCAATAAAGTTTTTTGATTAGGAATAATAAAACTGCTCTTGCTATGTTAACTATATTGTTGAGAAAAAATAACAAAATGAAATCCATTCGATAGATCCGTGTTTCTAATCCTATTGCAACTTAATGTAGACTAGCTATATTAGCAACTGGTTCCAAAAGTGGGCCAAAACAATCTCTCAAATGAATTAAAAATAAAAATAGTTCCAAAATTATCTCTTGAAACAAAAATGGTTCAAAAATAAACTCGTTGGGAATTCAAAGTAGTAAATTCAGTTAGCGGGTCTGCTTCAACGCTGCAATTCAACAGTTAGCTAACTAATTTCCTAGGTGTGAATAGGCTCTTTATTTGAGTATACTTTTACTTTCATGATTTATGACCTTCCTTTTTATGATAAAATTTTTATTATTGGTAAGCATCAGTAAAGTATCGGCTGGATTTTGTCAATACCGATACTGATACCAGTAAAAATGACCAAAACTGCGCCAATACCGATACATCGGTACATCACTATTTGATATTAGTGACTTCAAACACCAAGCGTTCTGAACGTTTTTTAGCTACTCATCTTATTTCACTTAGCTGTGAAAACACACATGGCAAACATTCAAGAAAAATGGTAGGCGATGAAAATTATTTTCATAGGCAATTCACTGAACAATGTAAAATGTAAATAATTAATTAATATTAAACTCACCTATATTTCAACGAGGTTCACGTAATGCTTGTCAGGCGAACATCTCTGTGGCTAGACACGTACCAACTCCATTAAGCACGGCAAACTGACCACAGAGCGTTGCAAACCAGTTAAGCACGCCAAGCCGACTACTGCGCGGCGCAAACCGACTACTGCGCGGCGCAAACCGTAATTATCCTTCGTTGCGGAAATCGAATGTTTACCGTTTACATGTCGAATAAAATTCAATTTTTTAAACGTTTAGAATACAGAATTGACTATAAATTGTATTAATTACAGGGCTTGACAACTGAATCTAGTTGGGAAAAGGATTTATTTTTCCAAACATTCTACAATGTGGGGAAACAGCAGAAAAATTGTCACTCATTTTAACGTTGCTTCATAGAGACATAACTCTAAAACTCAGGTTCTTGAAACCCCAGGTGTTATAGCCCAATGGTTTTTTCATCATGAAGTTTTAAAGTTGGAAAAATGGGGACTAGAACCGGCACAAATGACGTTGCTGTTCAAGTTTAGGAGATCTGCTGAAAAATGTATTTGTGCTAGATAGATTAGACCTACAAAAATAAATAGGTGGCATACATGAGAAGAGTAAAAAATAATTTGATTTCATTTTAAGCGAAAGTTTTTATTACGAGATTAAATAATGCAAAAAGGGCGTACAAGTGGTCAATGTGACATTTGAAGAATTTTTATTCAAAAACTGTTAGTAGAATTGAAACAAAATTTTCACAGAATGTGTGTCTTGTACAGTACCACAAAATTCTAAAATTTCAGAACTCTAAATTGAAAATTGCAGTTTTGATATGTTTAAATCAGTTATGCATCAGATGCGCTGCTCATTGATAGCTTAGTTCAAAGAAAGCCTAGTAATTCACTAAAGTTCTAAGTAGGCTCGTATGCCCAAATTTCATAACCATTTTTATTTAGGCCCATCATCGAATTGCTGTTTCAATGCAAGTAATACTTTAGGAATTACCTGTCGAATCCTCAAATCGGATTTCAAAAGCGTTTATCAGACAAAAAGTTATGGAGCGGTGCAGTTGGCTGCAAAAAATGGCCTTTGAATGCTTCTCATATAATAGTTACAAATTGGAACAAAGGAAAAGTTTTGGGAAGTCCGGATTACCAAGTTAAGTTAAGTTAAGTTTGAAATACTTTTGCCTCATTAAAACAACGTCTTTATGTTATTATCTGCCAAAAAATGGCCGAGGCAGAAAACTGCGCAAATATTAAGCTCCTGATGCTCCTGTACTGCTGCTGCTGCTGCTCCTGCACTGCTGCCGCTCCTGCACTGCTGCCGCTCCTGCACTGCTGCCGCTCCTGCACTGCTGCCGCTCCTGCACTGCTGCCGCTCCTGCACTGCTGCCGCTCCTGCACTGCTGCCGCTCCTGCACTGCTGCTGCTCCTGCACTGCTGCTGCTCCTGCACTGCTGCTGCTCCTGCACTGCTGCTGCTCCTGTACTGTTGCTGCTCCTCTACTGCTGCCACTCCTGTACTGCTGCCACTCCTGTACTGCTGCCACTCCTGTACTGCTGCTGCTGTTGCTCCTGTGCTGCTGCTGCTCCTGTGCTGCTGCTGCTCCTGTACTGCTGCCGCCCTGTACTGCTGCTGCTCCTGTGCTGCTGCTGCTTTTGTACTGCTGCTGCTTCTGCTTCTGTGCTGCTGTGGGCCATGCCTATGGTCAGCCTAATAGATGGGCAAGGAGCTGCTCTAGAGTTGTTCTGACATACTGAGTTGCTCTTGCCAGTTCACCATTTTCTGTCACTTTGGTGATGTTCATTCTTGTTAGGTTTATTTGTAGGTAAGTTACTACTGTCCACCCTTTGTACTTTTGTATGCATGGAATTCTTGTCCAAGCATATAAATCAACAAAAAGGAGAATTATAATCCCATGACCTCATGACCTGGAAGTGTCTGCCCATTCATTCACCTTGAGACTAGGATAGCAATACATGTCAATCAGCCACAACCTATGAATAAGAGCGGTAGCAATTGTGGCTATACGTGTTGATGGTAGGATCAGCTGTAGTTCTCCAGAGAGGATCGAGAGCCGACTTGTCCCCCAACACCATACGATGAAGAAAGGAACAATATATTTCTTTAACCAATTGTAATTTATATGTAGGGGCAAAAACAAATGTGAGGATTTAAAAAATATTTTGAAAACAGAGACACCTGCATATCACTTATAGAATATGAATAAATATTCTACACATGAGTGATCTAGCTGTGCGGTAGCAGAATTTTAATTCCATCTCATAAATATGATTGGAATATGTCAAATTTTTGCAGGAATAAACGTCTTAAAATGAATTATTGGATCTAAAAAATAATTTTTTCCGTTAAAAATAAGCAATAATGTAAAAAATAGACACATGAATAACCATAAAAGTGTGACGGAAATAAGACTCACAATTTGATTTGCCTAGAATGCAGAAGAATGAATGATATTAAAATCCTACTCATTCATACATGCATCTGAAGGTATTTATTAGAAATAAAGTAATAACATATATATTAACCTCAAACTAAGCAGCGATATTTTGAAAATACTTTTGTAGGAAGAATCCAGCGTCCAATTATTATTAAAAATGAACATGTGTAAATTTTCTCACCTTGCCTTTAGTGAACTCCACGACAGCATTTATCAGTGGAGCAGGAGGAGATGGTCTGAACTTAGCATAATTGAAGACATGCTTGGCCCCTTCAAAATATCGAGAGCTCATCTTGTAACAAATATCAAAAACTATGATGCAAATTGAAACTTATTTAAAAAATCATGAACACCAAGTCTGAAAAAAATATTTAAAGCATATTGGTTGGTATTTCCTTATTAAATATATTTCATAGCTACACAGAGCTAGCTAAATACAACTTAAACTACCTTGCATTTGAGCCATATAATTCTTTTTTATTCATTTTTCTCTATCATTTTCAAGATATGCTCTGACATTAGTGAAGCATAATAAAAATGAGTCTGATAAATCTTACCAGCGGTTAATACTTACAATTTTTTTTCATAAATTGGGCATCTTGAAAAATTATACTCGATAAATTTCAATCTAATGTTTAACTATGTGCTCCAGGTAGAAGATAAGAAGAATGTTAATGACTGAACTCAAATGTGGAAGCTGACAACACTCAGAACCATTTATACTGCCTGCAATTCTCTCCATCACATACACATATTACATGTTAAAGGATTTGAGATATTTGGTTTTTTTAATTATGGAAAATTTCTTCGAGTCAAACAATGCTTATCATCATATACGTTAGTTTTTCAAATGCTTTCTAAATAATTACATCATGCAATGACAGTTACCTTTAGTCTAACTGGTACCTATTACAAACATGGATAGAAAAGGGAATTGTGGTTAAGTTTTCTTATTTGCTATAGTTTACTGTCTTGACCGTCTGGGGAAAGCCATGAATCCACGCAGATGATGGTTAATTTTGTCTAACAAACAATACTGGTGCCAATGTATCTTCCAGAAAAAAGACCAAATATCCCAACCTTTTTTCTGTCATGGGTGGGATACATTTCCCATTTAGATGATCTTCCTTTCCCAAAATTTCCAGTAAATAAGGCATTTCTTCTCTCATCAGATGAAGAAATACTTTTACAGAAAATTCTGATGAGTCAGTCTCTTCTGAAGTTAATGCCTCAGTTTATTCAAGAGCAATTGGCAACCAGCCCCACTGGATTGCCCAGGAAGACTTGAATCTGAATGACCTTGCTCAAAATTTCTATCTGTCAAAACAGCAGTCAGGGCTCCTACTTTTTCAGCTTGAAGAAATAGAACAATTTTTTATGGCCAAAAACCAAAAATGAGATTATTGCCTGTAAATGCTCCTAAACCCTTCCTTTATCACATAGAAACATCATTTGTCCTGTGTTGGCAACCCAAACCCTCATATTTACCCCCAAATTGCCCTCTTCCCCCACAGATGTGTTCATAGAGATCAGCTGCAGCTCTGCTTAGCTGTGGTTGGTTGCTCCAAAATTTTTTTTCTCTGTTTTTCCTCAACTGTGCATTCATTAGCAGTTTAGTAGTCTCTTGCCCTTCTTAGTGAGTGGTTGTGGGCTTGTGCATCCTGTGAAATGCCTAGAATATCAAATGTAGCAGTCCACTCTTACCAAAGATGCTTTTTTGACTTTAAGGGGCAATTCCAGCTACAATTTTTCATCTATGAAGGAGATCTTTTTTGCATCGTAAAGATCAAGGCGAGTACTATAAATTTCAGAGGTAGTTTTTTGATAAGTAGAGAAGGGAAGGGGATATGGGTAAATTCCAAAAACTTTATGGGCTATAAATGTTTATTTGAATGTTATAAACAAGCTGTGAATACCTCAGAGCTTATTTCACTCTGGAATTATTTCTTTTTAATTCTTGAATATTTCATAGGGAAAAACTGTTTGGGTCCCTCTGCAATTTGCAGCAAGTATTAGGCTCATTGCTATATTAAAACTATGGAAGACTTATCTAAAATATTTGAAACTTATAAGTGGTGTATTAGTTTGTATGTTCTGATGAAAAAAAAATGAAATTATATGGAGGAAACAATGCGTACTCAGCGTTATGGTGCTTGTAACTTTGACCAACATTTTCTCAAAATATAGGTCATAGACTTTGAAGGCCAATTTCTCCTACAGTTTTAAAGCTACTGAGGAGATCTTTTTTGCATCGTGGAGATCAAAGTGAGTACTATACAAACTAGGAATTTTTTTTTAAAGTTGATTAGAATTTTTTTGTTGTCCATAGAAATGTTTTTATTATTCAAATGGTTGTAAATTTTTTTTGAGCATAAACAAAAATTACAAATAGTTATGATGGATATTTTCATTGTAAATCAAATAAAATAATTATTTATCTCTGTATATAACATTGGCTAAGAAATTAAAATTTTACGTTTTCCTTGCAGGACTGGGGGGGAGGGAGGGAGGGAGGGAGGGGAGGAGGAGGGTATGGGTAAATTTCAAAAACTTTATGTGCTATAACTGTTAATTCAAATGGTATAAACATGCTGTGAGAGACCGAGAGCTTATTTTTACTCCGGAATTTTTTTTTTATTTATTTTTAAATAATTTATAGTAAGAAGCATTCCATTCTCGTAAACTATGGAACCTAGTCCAGGAAGATGCAAGGATTTAATGATTACTTAACAACAATTTCAATAGAATTTCTCAACAAATAAATACGTTTTTCCTGATATAAGACCAAGTATGGAAATTGTCAAAAAGTTCAATTGCTTTTAAAAGCATTGAATGGAAAGGTAAAAAAAAAATTTCTCCTCTTGTGATAAAAGTTTTGCCAAATGAAAAGGTTAGAAATTATATTTCTCATTGGAAATGAATCAGGAATTGGGAAATGAGATTTTAAAGTTAATTAACAACTGATTCACCGAAGAAAAAACAAAATTGAACTCTCCTATTTTTATCTGTTTTTTTTGCAAATTTCATAACAATTTATTGAGAATTAAAAAAAAAAATTCTGGTCAAATAATTAGTTTTTGTTAAACAATTTTTTTCAATATCTGGGTATATCCTTTAGATACTTCATCATCTTCTCAGTCAATCTTTCCACAAGCGATAGAATTTCTGATCATTTTAAGGCAATCGAACGCTTTTCCTATGAATTTTTTTATTAATAAATAAAAAATACTTCCGGAGTGGAACAAGCTCTCGAGTATTCACAGCATGTTTACAACATTCGAATGGACAGTTGTTTTTGGAATTTTTAAAGGAATAAAGTTTTTGGAATTTACCCATACCCCCTCCCCTCTCCTCCTGGGAATTTTTTTAAAATTTCAATTTCTCAGCCAAAATTGGGCATAGAGACAAATGTTTCTTTTGTTTGAATAACAATAAAAATATCTACCACAACTATTAGCAGTTTTTTGTTTTTGTTAAAAAAAACTTACAACTATTTGAATATTAAGAACACAATTATTCTATTTCTATGAACAATAAAAAATTTGAAATCCACTTTTCAAAAAACATTCCCTAGTATTTATAGTACTCACCTTGATCTCCACGATGCAAAAAGATCTCCGCAATAGCTTCAAAACTGTAGGAGAAATTGGCTGTCAAATCTGTGATCCGTTTTTTGAGAAAATGTTGGTCAAAGTTAGCGAGCACCAGAGCGCAGAGTAAACATTGTTTCTTTTACATAATATCACTTTCTTTTCATCTGAACTTATAAACTAGTACATCACTAATAAGTTTAGAATATTCTAGACATCTTACATTGATGTCATAACCATTAATATTGCTCCAAATGGCAGCGCAGTCACCCTGCAAGCAGTCATCCGCTGTGCCATTGCAGTTACTTTGGGGGTTCAAATAGTAATTCAAATGTTCTTCCCTTCAATTTTAGACAGACTTTACCATCTTTTCACTGTCCTTTCAACAATTTCTTCATTTTCAACACTTTCACTAGCATTCCCCTTGCGCTTCAACCAGATTTTTGGCCGAGCTGTCAGATCCCTTTCACTTTCTAAGCATTTTACAGGATGCATACGTGCATATCCACTCACTAAGAAGACCACCAAGTCACACCCCACTCGTCTGAAGCCACCCTATTGATGGTCACCAATTTATATAAAAAGAAAATTAAAAATTTTAGCGACCAACCACAGTTAGACGCTGCAGCTTCAGTTGGACGCAGCACTGCAGAAGCTAGATGAAGATTAATTTGGGGGGTTAGGTTGCCAACTACATGTGAATGACGTTTTTATGTGGTAAAAGAAGGTTTTTAGGAACATTTTTCTGCAGTAATCTCATATCTGATTTTTTAGCCCAAAAAAGCATTTGATTCCCTTAATACTCTAATGCACATCAGAAAAACTTTTTATTTGGCCAAAAGCTTTTCTAAGTTCTCATAAAATTCTTTTAAAAAAGGGTCAAAATCCAGGGGTGGAATTTTGAATTTTCGTAAGGCAAATCAATCTGCGAGTAACTTCAAAATAGCGTTTTTCAATTCTCAAGTCATTTTTGGTGAGAAACGAGAGAATTTTCAACATTTTTATTATACAAAATTTTCGTCAGTAACATTAGGGTGTAGCCTAGCAATATTTTATTTCCCCTTTTATTTCTAAGTTTCCAAAAGCATTGAATATTTTAGACAGCTTCAATACCTGATTCAACATCAGAAAGAACAAATTATGAGGAAATGAATTCTTATGAAATTCTCATAAAATGGTTATGAAATCCAATCAGAAAAGGGTCAAAATATACCAGTTAAGTTTTGGTTATTCCTAGGGCCAATCAATCTGAGATAAACCTTAAGGGTACTTGCACATGAGCCACTTTTTATTGTCAGTTGCCACAACTGAAAAATTGTCCAAAATAGAAAGCATGCATTTCTTTGGCTGCCCACACACGAACAATTTTTTGTGAGGCGACAACTAAACGTCAATTCAATCAATTTCTCTGACAACACAATAGTTGTCAGCAACTGTTGCAGACAATTGAGAACGTTATTTCTAATGGGAGCTTGCACACGGACAACTTTTAGTTGCTGCCACCCAGCGCCCAGCCAGTCGCAGGTTGCCAAATTGGCTTTGGTTACCTCCAGATTTTTGCAAATGTGACTTGTTTTGAGGCAGTATGGTGCATAAATAAAATGTTAGGCGTTTAAGAAATTCTAAAATGGCTTGGCAAAACAACTTATTTCACATATGAATAATAAAGTCATTATTTTAAAGAAAAAAAGGCTGTGTTTGGCATTTTTATGAGGATTGATATACTCAATACTGGGATGGCATACTTTCATTTTTTTTTATCTGACGATCCTGCTGTGGTATTTCAGTGTCTTCCAGACTGGAGAGGTCTGACACTGCCACATTCACAGTTTCCATGGTGACACTAAACAATAGTTGCCACCATCCGATGGCTCGTGTGCGGGTGTGCCTTACTGACAACTTTGTGTTGCTACAATTTTTTATTGTGACAATATTTTGTTGTGACAACTGACAATAAAAAGTCACTCATGTGTGGGTACCCTAAAACTATATTTTCTAATCTTCAAGTAATTTTTAATGACAAATCAGAGAACTTACAGCATTTTTGATATACAAAAATTTTGTCAAACACAAAAGAAAGAAAACCATCTATTCAATAAAAAAATGATACATGAGATGTATTACAACACAATGGAATTTAAATCTTGTTAATATAAAGGTCCTTAATTGATCCAGAAACCAAACAAAGCGTATTATAGCCTGTTGACGGTTAATAATGATATCAAGAGAAACAACATAATATCATCTCTTGGATATTTCATCCACAAAGAGATTGATGACAACTTATAAATTTAAATAATGAACTTAAACTTGAGGGCTGACAAAGTCAGGACATTTGGAACTCCCTACAATTCCCTTGCAGTACTCACAATATTCACAAAAAGAATTCAGCCCCTGTGCCAGACTTGTCCAATAAAATACTCAGGATCCACCAATCCTCGACACAAGCTACCATTGGACAGCATCACTGGGATCACCAGTACATAAAAAAACACTCTCAGCCATGGAAACTCACTACAAGCACTCTACATGACTAACTCATTCCAGCCACTGTCTCTTACTCCAGGCACAAACAAGAAAGATTTTCATGGCAATAATGATACTCAAATAACACTCCTGATTCAATCCAGCAAGACAGTTCATCCAAACAATCATCTTCAGCACATCTGGTACACCCTCATTTTCTCCATACTGCTCAAACACCACAGTCACTAACCTCTCCCTCTCTTGCTCATACTTACTACATTCCAGCACATAATGTTCGATTGTTTCCTCCACTACACTATCACGCTGTTGACATAATCTATCATTATTCTCATTCCACCTCCATGTACACCTATTCACGCTCAATTCCTTACACCTCACAGCAAACAAGAGCTGGCTACCAAAACTACCATCATAGAACATCTCACACTTAGGCATTTCCTTTTGCAATACCATATTAGTGTAGGCTTTCGCACCATGCTAAGCTTTCACTTATTCGATCCATACTCTTTTTTTTGCCTCTCAATCTCTTTTTTCCACTTCTTACAGTCCCACTTAGGTCTCCCACCTCCGACATTCACTAAAAGCCAGTCATCCACAGGTCTCCCAATTCTGACACGAATAATCTTTTGCATACTTAACTTCCTTGCATGCCCCCAACATACTTTCTCCCAATAGCTTGCACTCAGATTCCATTCAAAAATTTGCTTTACCCACCTGCTATTCTACATTCTCTCAATTCTCACCTTATAATTCAACACAGCTTTCATCATTCTTTCTGAAAATAGTCTCCACCCTAAGTCACCTCTAATGGCATCTGTAGCTGTCCATTTTGGAGCACCCAATGCTAGACGTCCTACCTTATTTTGTTTCACATCCAGCTTTTCAAGGTCACTTCCATTCCTGGCAAGAGCATTCATACCATACATGACACTAGGTACAGCAACATTCTTCCACATTCCTCTCACACATTCATACTTGTTTGCTCTGGATCTAGCCAAACTACTTAACCGTCCACTCCACTGCATTGCTTTTGCCACTTTCTCACCCTTAGTTCTAGTGCATCCATCTTTACTTATCATACAACCTAAATATTTGTATTCTTTTGTTCTACCTATTCTGATTTATCAAATATTCCACAGTCTGTCTCTATTAGTCTCATCACTATTTATAACCATAACCTTACTTTTATCAGCACCAAAGTTGATCTTGAAATCTGGACTATATCCGTTCACAATGTCAAGCATCCTTTGTAGTTCATGTCCACATTCACTAACCACAACCACATCATCACCATACAACAAACAACTCAGTCTCTCTTTACCAACTTTCAGTCCTAAGCCACTCATTCTCAGTCGAACTGCTAATTCTTCTGAGTACAATCCAAACAACAGGGGAGACAGAGTACAGCCCTGTCTCACTCCTCTAACACTCCTCACTTGCCCTGTTTCCAAATTTCCTAACCTGTAGATAGCACTTGTATTCTCATACAGACTTTGTACAATGTTTACTATTTTCCTGCTAAACCCAACTTTTCTCAAAATTTCAAACAGCCTAACCCGATCCACTATGTCATACGCCTTTTCAATCTCCAGAAATGCTAAATATACCTTCTTATCATCCTTCCTCATTCGCTCAATTATTTCACTCACTACAAACAGATTATCCTCCTCACGTCTATCTTGCCTAAAACCATTGTTCTTCTCCCAGGACTCCTAATTCCTCAACTAAATTCTTCATTCTCTCATTCAAAATACCGCAAAAAATCTTACATACAGTATCAGCCAGTGCAATTGGTCTGTAGTTTTCAAGTTCTTTCATACTCTTATGTCCCCCCTTTTGCAATAGGACTACATTACACTTGTTCCAGTCATCCGGTACTCTTTCACTCTTCCAAATCTCATCAAATAAACATTTCAACATACTGACTACACTCTCTCCTCCACATTTATAGAACTCATATGGGATTTTATCAGGGCCACATGCCTTTCCATTTATCACCTTCTTTAAAAAATTGACAATCTCTTCACAAGTGATTTTGTCTTCCATTTGCAGCTCATGTTCATCAATCAGAAAGTTTACGGGTTCATCATCTATTACCTGTTCATTCATTCCACAAATGTCCTCCCAGTATTCTTCCACTGCTTTCACCATTTGCATCCTATCTCGCACACTACAACCATTGACTACTAATTCGTCGACTTGAGCTTCACTACCTCTATCATCACCTTGTATAAACTTATACCAATCTTTTATTCCATATGGACCTTTCTTTCTTAGATTTTCAACTTGGTGTCTCTCCTCTTTAACTCAAGCCTCATTAATCATTCTCTTTACTTTTTTCTGCTGGTCCTTGTACTCATTCCATGCACTCTGCCATTCATCTTCAGTAATTCTAAATCTTTCATACATTTTCCATATATTGCGTTGTGTCTTATTTAATGTCTTCCTTCTCATTTGTTCTTCCTTTATCTCATTTGTAAACCACCTAGCATTCCCTGTTCTTTTCCTGCATTTTATTCTACCAATCTTTTGCTCTGCCACATCATACAATGTTCTTGCAATCTCATCATTTAGGTCATTAACATTTCCACACCTGTTCCGGTTACATCTGCTCAACTCATTCCTAAATTCTACCCAGTTTGCCATTATTAAATGCCAATTTTCTTTTACACTCCTGACCTTCTGCATTGACTCCTTTCCACCCCAATTATATTCAAGCACAAGCATTATATGGTCCCTATCAATATCAAAATCATCTTCATCTACAAACATTTCTTTGACACACTCTCTTGCTCTACTATTCACTAACATATAGTCAATTGCCGTTTTCCATTCCCTGCTTTGCCATGTATGCATGCCATTTCCTATTGTGACATTCAGATTTTCCAGTTCATTTTCATCACAGAAATCAATCAATTTTTGTCCATTAGCATTCACAGGTTCACCAAGTATACCAACATGTCCATTCACGTCACCCATCACAATCAGAGGGCACCTGGAGTGTTCTCGTACTATCCTTGTTAATATCTCATACTTTTTTGCATTCTCTTCATGAGCTTAAATCCCATCAGTTGTCATATAACACACAATCACAATCACACATTCTCTGGCATGCATTCTTTCACACTTTATTGCTAACAAATCTTCACTTTCAGGTTCATTTCCAACAGAAAGTTCTTCTAATTTCCAATTTAGAGCATTCTTTATAATCAGACCAACTCCACCACTTCTTTTTTGCCAACTTACCTTACCCGCCCTTTTCCTATCATATGATACTTATTCTCCTTACACGTTAAACTGACTATCACACATTTGGGTCTCCACTACCCCAACGCAATCTAAATTTCCATTCTCAAATTCCGCTACAAGGTCATCCAATTTTCCAGCATTCCATCCATGCACATTTATATCTCCAAACCTTTCAACACAATTGGACAATTCAAGACATTCTTCACTTTTGCTCTGACAGATTTTAATTCATCCTGTTCCAGCTTCCATCATGATATGAGTAGCTCTGATCCACTGGACATATCTCTTGCAAAGTTTCATCTCACCTTCTTCTGAAAGATGGACTCCATCTCCAAGAAAACATCCACCCTGGATCACGCTATCCATATCTAGGAAGCTAGAACCCAATTCAAGCTTCCTCACACTCTCAACCCTCATACTCATAATCTTTTCATGCACCTTCCAATTAACCTCTTTACGCACACTTTCATACTCATCATCACAAGCAGGCCTTCTGAGAAGACTTGTCACAGCCACTCTAACATTCTTCTTTTGTGCACTTTCAACCACTTTCATAATTGCATTCACCGTACGTTATTTCCCACATTCAAGCAATCGATTGCCACCTCCTTGCAGCACAATCATACTTTCATCCATTCCATCTATCACTCTCTTAGCATGCCTACAAATCTCTTCCACTCCTTTTCCTTTCATGCTCGTACATCCACCACCACTACTGTCACTCATCCTTACAAACCTATCCACATTCTTCACCATGCTATCTCCACATATTCTAATCATAGGTCTTACTCTCCCTTTCATACTCCTCTTTTGTTCAATCCTTTCACTCACTCCATTCATTTTCCTTTCACTCACTTCAACTACAGATGTATGCACCTTATGCGGCACATCCACAGGTTGCTCATTCACTCGCTTTTCATTTGCACTTCTTTCATCCTGCTCATTCATCTTACTACTCTCATCTGTCACATTTGCATCCTGATTTGTCTCAACATCCATTGCATTTGCACTCCTTGCACCATTCTCATTCTTTCCTTCACTCAGCTTCCTCTCATCCTTTAAATCACCCTCTAAAGCAGCCATCAAAACCGTCAACCTATCAACCTCATCTCTCAGCTTCTCTCTCTCATCAATCAGGCATTTCCAGCATACAAACTTATACCCCTTCAGCGCTCTCTTACTCATCTTTTTCAAGCCTTTGCATGCATCCATATCCATCCAAAATTAACAGGCACACTCTAGTCAAAAGTTGCAAGTCATGATACAAACGCTTGGTCAGTCGGTCGCAACTCTCAAGCAACAAACGAACAGCTCTCAGGGACACTCCATACAAAGTCAAACACTATACTCACGTGAATATACAAACTATACCAGTTTTTCAGCAACTTCACTTTAATCCACCACAATTTTCGTCAGAAGATCAGTAGCGCACATGCACACTCAGCGATGACACAAGCCAACCCTCCCCACGGGTGTTGTTGTTGGTCGGGGTGGAGGAAGATAGGTATTCCTCATAAAGTCGCTGGTTTTCTTCAGTAGAAACCCGTC
>JACJUY010005254.1:0-14956 GCA_014220935.1 Platorchestia sp. MABIK
AGGAGGGAATTGCAGGCCGTTACAAAGGCCCCGACACTGTCGGCCCTCAATTTCAAGTTCAAGTTCAAGCATTAGACTGTTTGTGTGATATGCTCATACTCTCTTATTTGTTGAAAATATTATATTGCAATTCTGTAATCAGGTCATTCACACTACTTTAAAAGTCTTAACAATGCAAGATCAGCTGAAGCATTTATGTTCTTGATAGTGATACAAGTTAATTAGACAGAAAATTTCTATTTACCAATTAAATACACAGAATCAGTAGGTTGTGAGCAATTAACAAGAGAAAATTTTTTTATTTAAACTACATATAATTCAGACTGCATTATTTGATAGCTTATTTTATCAACTTTGATTTAATCTTATAATAACATCTTGCTTAAACCACCACTGCTTGTTTGCTACGCAATGTACAATCACAATAAATATGTCAAAATGTTTTAATATGAAAGTGTTAAAAGGTGATCAGAGTCATTGCAATAATTTTTACTAGGTTGATTTTCTAATTCAACACTGTAATAGATTATTTGAAATACAATATTTTTATTTTTAATTACTCCTAATATGCATGATGCATTAAGTTATGTCATAATTATATTACGGTAAAAGTGCACCTTTGCATATGTTAACATGTAGTCTAAGTTATTACACCTGTACTGAAAAAATTTATTGAAAACTCACTATTTATTAATTTAAAAATACAGGCCATACAAATTACTCCATATTAACAGCTATAATGCAAAATTTACTTTACAGTGTTGATTGATATATGTTTTATCTTGTAGAGTAGGGCTTATGCATTGCCAAGTCAGTGATAAAAATGTGTTGAAAGCTACTTATTCAGAAGATATTTACTTCTTTATCAAAGAATCTGTTTACAACTGGCCTGTTTTTTTTGTTGAGTAACTTTAACCAGTATCATACTGCATCTGGTCTGGTTATTAGCATCATGCTGCATCTGATCTGGTTAACAGCATTATACTGCATCTTCGCTTGTTACCAGCATTATGCTGCATCTGATCTAGTTATTTATTATGCGTAATGAAAAAAATTTTTTTTGAGAGTTATGGGCTTTCATATTTGATATAATCTGTAATCTTTTTGTACTAAAAATAAAAGTACTTTTTTTAATAAATTGTAGCTACAAAAAATAAAAACATTTTTAATATCAATGCTAAATATGCAAAATAATGCCTCTGCTAGTGATTGACCATTTGACTGAATTGAAAAAAATGGAGTAAGCATCTCTAGCTTGTGCACCCATTTCAATAGAATTTTAGAGTAACTTCTTAATTTATTTTTACGGTATGTATATATCAGTGTTTTAATGTGCTCTTGGCTCAGATAACTGTCAGTTTAGCTTTCATATTTGTGTTTGGTTGCAATAAGTTGAGTCCATTGATAGTATTGTAGCATTTTTTTGTACAGCTTCTTTTTTATCTAATGCATCTCATCTTTAGCAAGTTAGTCTTTCTTTTGGATCCCCTTAGTCCTTAAGTTGCTACACATTATGAAAATTTTCTAGAAAAGGTTATAAAATATTAGTATATTTTAAGAAAGCGAGATGTTAATAATATACCGTTTTAAATTTGCCCTGATATTTATAATGTATTCTAGCATCTTTCCCTAGAATTGTGTGTTAAGCTTTTTATAACTTATTGTTCTAGTTGAAAAATGCTATGCTGAAGCTGATGTGAAGGATGGTGGAACCGTTATCATGATGAATACATTAAAGCGCAACAGATATGGTTCTACCAAAAGTTCATTATTCCATGTGGATCTCCCATCACAGCTTTATGAAGAGGTTTGTTGGGCTTCTATGTGTATTATATAGCATAATTAGATTAGATTGAAAGTTTAGTTAGGCTGACAGGCCTTTGTAACTGCTAAGGTGTTCATTAGAGGAAAAAAAGAAGACACCATTCAGTTTTGAATTAAGGGAATAAAATATTCATGCTTGAGGTATATCTCCACAATCTGTACATAGAAATAACAAGAAAAGAAAGTTTGTAAAACAAGATAAAACTTAAAGAAGAAAATAATAGATATGAAAAATCAAGCGGAAAAATATGATCTGAAGTGTTAACAGATAACCTAGTTTTTGTTTCAATAAAGGCCTGTATGACCATCAGCTCATGAATACTTCCACTTTTTTCAGAGGGGAGTAGACATTCCAGAAGAAGAAACCATCCTACAACCTGATCTTTTCCATGGTGAGATTGAGTGAATATGATGCCTGGACTTGAAAGAGTTGCTGATTCATTCTGTATTACTTGTATTACCTATTGTGAATATATTTTGTTGTATTTTAGTTTTGTTCCTAAGTACCTAGTCTATGTTGGCTTCATTTTTGTAAGGATTTGATGGCATTTTTGTTTCTAAGTGATGCTAGTTCTGTTTTGTTACAGTTCTACTGAATTTATGTCAGTTGTATTTTGTATTTGTTAAGCCAACCTTGGAATAGAGTTACAGATAGCAATTGCACCACATTTTTCTATGTGTCAATACCAAGCAAAAATAAAAATGTGCTTGTTGATTGCATGCATGAAGTTTATTGCTAAAATTTATAAAATTCAGATAGCATAGTTGAGAAGCTCAGCGTTTTTGTCATACCAAAATTTTCTCAAATTATTCATCATAATATTTACTATTGACCTTATGAACTGTGTAGTCACTTCATCTCTACCTGGTTTCAATGTCATAAGCTTTCTTTGTATTCTGTAGAATGTAAGTAGTTGGTTAGATTTGTTGAATGAAGTCCAATTTATTTTGTTGTTTATCTTCATGTCTTTTTCTTTTGGAGCAGAGCTAAAAATTATACTTTTAGCATTTATCTGAAGGTTTCAGAAATGCAAATTAATGTATATATTAAGTATTAATGTAATGTCAGTATGCATGCTTGGCTTGAGTTCAGCTAAACAAAATTTAGAATTTCTTAGGTATAGATTTTCAAGTGAATAAGTGCTGCAGAACTCTACATTCCTGTTGTACATCTTTGCAGGTGAAGTTATCATTGCCTCGGCCAATAATGTCCTCAAATTTTCTCCGGGTGGAGAACAAAACACTGGAATTTCTGGCACACTTTTTGTCACAAACTTGAGGCTGGCTCTGGTGACAACTCTGCCTCCCACTCCTCAGGTGAGTTTTGTATCCACCTATATTTCATCCTATTTTATATATGAGGTAAAAATTATCGATAATTATTTTGGCCCTTGCATGACACTTACAAAAGGATTGGTGTTAATGAGTAAGTAGTAAGGAGCTTTTTTTTCATTTTCTGTTTGAGATAAAAATTATAATTATTGCATCATTCCATGACATTAGCTTTTAAAGTACTGCTACTGAGCAGGAGGAGGCATTGCACCACCTGTCCCTGAGCCACCTATTCCTTGGTGCCCATGATGTGGAGCTGTGCCTCGTGTCATCTGTGTGCCTGCTGGACGAGCACAACCAGCGCAGGAAAACGTTGCAACCAGAGTACATACTCCCTGAGAAAGTTCCTGGAATTCAGTTGATTTTAAAGGTTTGTGCTTGGTCTGGAGGTGAGAATAAACCTGTAACCCCTGGAAAATGTAATGATGTGATGGTATTTATTTTTTCAAGATGAAAAAGTGTACTGAAGAGTGTACTGAAGATGAAAGGTGTTTGTTGTTGGCAAAATTTTGTATCACAGATCTTCTTTGTCATGTGTACAACTTCTATGATTGAAAATGAACATCTCCTCAGGGGGATACAACTATTGAAGCAATGGGCATTGGTGCTCCCAGGAGAAATGTGTGAATTTCTGAGCTAACGGTTAGGTATGCCTTCCTTTTGTTGAAATAGAGTAGGTTCTTTCCTTTTGTGACAGACCATTTTTTTTTAGTTTACTGCTGTCCTATTTTTCAGCATCTACTACTTTCTTCTTCAACTTTTTTTCTTGTTTCATGAACGCCATTCTCAACTATTTTTTCTATGCACCTTGTGCATAGATTCTCTGTTTCCTTAACTTCATACTCAATGGTGCTTTCCTTCTTCCACTCTTTGGAACGTCTTTGTTGCAGTTAGGGAGGCTTAAACTAACATCTAACCTAATCTGTAAATGAACATTGTTTGGGTGTTTTTTGTCTAATTTTAAATTATTTGAGTTCAGCACTCTAATGTGGTAGTTATTACTTCTTGTCTGTGGATCGAAAAATACTTGTTTCTACACTAATAAAATTTTAAGTTGGTCAAAGAATCATGTAAATGAGGTTAGTGAAATCATTATTATGTTTCATTTTATGACCTGAGGCTTAGAAATACAATTATATTTCACTACAGTTCCTGTAGCATTGTATTGCAAGTTGAAACTGCAGATGAGGGAATGAAACTTGATCCTCAAGTACTTGATTTCATTTATCTTTGTTTGTCAAAATCAAGACAAGTGCAAAAATAAGCTTCTGAACTGTGCATGTTGAGTTTCTTTTGATAAATGCAGGGATTGATTTTTTTAATATTAGGCTTATGACAGTTTTGAAGTATAAATGATCCTTCTTAATTCACTGTATTAGTGCAAACAAAGTCGTGAAAAGTCCAATCCTCTTTGTCTTCTTTTTCGCTTTTTTTGGAAGTGTTTTCATTAGGTGTTTTATTTTTATTCTACAATCATTCCAATTTCTTCATTACATGACTGATCCTCACTCCATAGGGGAGTAGAATCTGAGTTTTAATGGATGTGACAATCAGTTGAAGTGTCTATGGGTACCTAAAAGTATTCTATCCTAAGAGAACCATAGTTTTTCTGTCATATATTCAAAAATTCAATTGCATTTTCCTGAATAATGAAAAAATGGGGGAAATTCATTCATTCTCTACAACAAAGCAACTGAAAATATTTGTCTCTCAAAAAATCAGTGCTGTTATAAAAATGAAATATCAAACTCACAGTAATATGTTGAATAATCCCTGAATTTTAACCAATGAGAAATGTCCTGTTATTGTTGACCCTTTTTTACTTTTGTGCAGAATTTCCGTGTAATGAACTTCAGCTTTAAATTCAGCCCTATTGGTGAAGACGGTAAAGTGATTCGTGCTCTGCTGCACCACAGCAACCCTTCCAATGTGGACCTGCTCTTCCTGACGCCCGGCACCCGCCCTCCGGACACATACATACCCACTTTCCAGTGAGTCGTCCATTTCACTGCCTATTAACATGTTGACTGCTATGAGTTAAGCAGAAGTTCTACATTCAACTCAAATTTAATGTCAAAAGTTCTTAGCAATTTTATAAATACCAAACATGTTCAGGTTCTATTCATTATAAACATGTGCCAAGTTAAATTAGGCTCAAGTATGAGATATTTCGTGGAAAGTCAAAAATTATAGCAAATCCATTGCAAGATTTCTCGGGTTATTTCGTTTTGGAGTTAAACTTTTAATCTTTTTCAGGTTACCCAAATATTTCTTTAGTTTATTCATGAAAACTTGGTATGATTTTGAGTCAGTGGTTAGTTTCAGGTATTGTGTTTGTTGGTTCCCTGTGTACCACTTACTTTTGTTGAGCTCCTCAATCACATAATTTTGCTTTGTTACTCACCATTCTGTTTGTGTTGCCACACGTGTTGTCTTGTCCAGCATTCCTCTATTAGATGAACTCAAGTTTGGAGGTTCTCGGTAATCTTATTGCTAACTAACTCGTTATCCTTGACGAAAATGGGATCTGCTTTTTTGATTTTACCTAATATTTTTCCTTCTGCATTTCTTCTTTGATGAGCGGCAAGTTTTATTCCGTAATTACCTTAGTGTTTTTATGATTTCTTCTTCTATGTTGCACACCACAAAGCAGTCTGTGCGTCAACGCCCTGAGTCTGGTTATCAATCACTTCAAATCAATCATTTGTTGACAAATTCATGTGCATGTTTTTTATTTTCTCAACCAAAATTCTTTGCTTCTCATCTGGCATTCAAACTCTAGGCAGATCTAAACGTCTTTTCTCAATTACGAGCAATGTAGGACGATTGCCGTTCTTCTCTGTTCAAGCATTTGTTTGAAATTTCAAATTTAGTTTGAATGCAAGACAGACGTCTTGCCAACTTGTATTTTGATGCGCCATCAACGTTTTTTAAATCTGTACTAATAACAGGGATTCAAATGGAAATTGTTCTCTGAAGAAAATATGGATGAGTTTTTGAATTTTGACTTTCACCTCAGCTTGGTTAGTTACTGCTTAGTTGTACATGCTCAAATTTTCATACACAATGCCATAGAGCGTTTTTGTTTTATGACCGAGTGTGCTTCCAGTGCGTTGAATTAGTCCACTGTATTTATGAGAGTTATCTCGTAATATTCAATAGAAACTGCTGTGAATTTATAACCGGGACTATTTGGGAGTTGAAAAGATCAGAACAATTGCCAACGTGGTTCCTGAAATGAGTTGTGGCTAAAATTTTCCCAATTTTTCAATCAGATTTTAATCCCTCCCATAAATAAGCCGTGTGATGGTTCATTAAATCAAATTTGAAACTCTGAGTATGTTTGCTCCCTCTTCATATTAATGGAGCTTATAATAATTTATCTATATGTGTTACACAGCTTCTTCTAGTTCAATAGAATGTGCGAAACTCGGGCACTGGACGACTAGAAGTGACTATTTTTGTGGCGTTCTTTATTCGATGTATGCTTGCCGTATTTCTCATTTAGTATTTCAATTATCTTGTAACATTTTCACATTTGCGTGTTTAAAGAAAATACACTTACACCTACTCTTCGTATATAACGTATTTTAAATACAACTTACACATACCTACTCTTCGTATATAACGAATTTTAAATATAACACACATATACCTGCTCTTAGTAAATAATGTATTTTAAATACAACTTATCCCACTTCTTAGCACATAACACATTGTAAATATTACGTGGGCTGTAAATCTAACAATGAAAAGTTACGTGTGTTTCCCTTGCAGGACGCTGATTGACTGGAAGAATGAGCTGGAGCGCACTGGTTGCCCCAACTGGCGCATCACTCAACACAACGAGAGCTTCAATCTCTGCGCCACGTCAGTATCTTCCCTGCTCTTTTATGGTTGTACTAATGCACTGTTAATAACGACAGATCAAAGGGACGCGTAACGAGGTCGTGCCCTGATTTGTTTGTGAAAGCTATTATTACCTGATGGGGTGAAACATGCATCGTATGAAACATTGAAACGTGCATAGTAAACGTAGATAGGGTGAAACGTGCATTGAATGAGAGGAGTCTAACTGTGGACGTGGCGAGAGGAATGACTGTGGACGGAAGTGAGTGGAAGTAGTGTATAGAGATGTAATTATTTGAGGCGGTCACTGGAAGCCTGTCCGCATGTGATGGGGTATATGGTGTGTCCTGTCATGTGCTGGGGGAGGGGCTGCACACAAATGAAGCGGTCGGGGTAAACCAGCTATGGCTGTCATGCCTGACTGGAAAAGGATGTGCTGGGTTGCTTTTGATCCGGGCAGTTCTGGTGCAGCCTGTGCTGCCTCTCTCGCCTCCTAGTGACTAAGGATGCTAACACACCAAAAGACTGAAAGCAAGCGAGAGTGGAAGTTGTACGGCGAGAACTGCCACACACCAAAAGATGACAGTTCGAGCCAGACTGTCAGGGAGAGTGGACTGGAACATAGATCAGCGGTACAAGCATGAGTTCGTAATGTTGAATTTCATTCGAATTTCATCCCATTACTTGGAAACATGTAATCTGTCACTGTACTTTAGATTTCTTGAGTTCCAAAGACACAGTACAGCATAAACTTTGGATATCAGGAGTTCAGTCTATGCTGGAGGAATCGAGCCACACACCTCCCTCGTCAACATTTCGCCGCGCACTGACAGAGGCTCCTCCCTGCAGCTCTCGAGCGTGAATCATTCTTTGAGTCGCTTTCTTGCTCGCTTTCAGTGTGTACCCTCCCAGAGGGATCCATGTTAATCAATTCAAGCTTGCTTGCTTTCTCGCTTCAAGTCTTTTGGTGTGCGGGCACCCTGAGGATGAATGACTGTGGCTTGCTGTCGGCTACCATCCCGTAGGGAGGAAAAGCCTGGTATATGAGTGTATGTTTACCTGAACTAGTGTATATGGTTTGTGAAAAATGACGGGATTCGATATTGTCCTTTAAATAAATCTTCCAGATGTGGATGATGAATAAATATATCCATTCTAATAATACGCGCGATTGAAATATTCTTTTACTTGTGCTCTGGTGAAACTCCTGTCACAGATACGGTCATTTAGCATCCTTCAGATCAAAGAAGCTGTTTCTTGGGAAGCGGATACCAAACATAAATAATATTTAAATAGCAGGAAAATTTATTTAAATAGCTGATAAATTAATGAATAATGCATACACCAAGGGTATTATTAAATAAGATTGTCTAAATGTGAATCCTTCTTATTCCAAGGCACTTTTTTTGTGTGTGAGCATGGGTTGAAAATAACGTGCAATCAATGTAAATAAATTGCAGCCCTAAAAATAAAATAACAGTCACGATGGAGTGTTCAGGTGTCCAGTTTACAGGGTAGGATAATTTTGGAACTCAGAGCTAATCATTCTCGGCATGAATACTTATTTTAGGTTGTTCGACCTAAATTAACCTATATCTCTAATGTTATGCTGACTTTTGAATCTTAACTTAAGTTTCACTTGGCCTTTTCATGAAATTTTTCTTTAAGGATTCCAAATTTGTGATTGGTGTTTATTACTCCTTCTTGGGAACATAGTTTATAATGGTCATGTGGGAAACCTGTTGATGTATAGGTATCATATTGAATTTTTTTTTCAATGAAAATCATACACAAAATTTACTTTAAGGCTTCGTCTAAATCGTATGTAAATCTTTCTTAAATATCTTGCACAAATCGTAGTAGCAGTGAAGGAAAATGATCAAAACTAATATCTAATTTATTTCGAAAAGGGATCAATACTGTATCTCGCCTTCTGCCTCTCCTCCTGCATCGAGAAATCTCCTGGAACAAACAAAAGAAAAACAGTTTACTATCAGGTAATGTAATACAAATCGAACAGTACAGCGAATTGATTCTAGTCGTTGCCCAATATCCACATTACTCGTAAAGTGTGATTTGATTATAGTGAAGAATGGACAGTCATCCTACCGTCCTGAAAGCAAACTTGAGTTAGGGGATCTTTTCCCTTCAGATCAAGAACGTGGTTTGACGTATCTGTAAACCAACTCTGAATACAGGCTCTAAGTGCCAATAAAGATTCCTAATTAATTAAGGTCGTCGGTGATGGATCCTGTCCTCTGGCACCGTCACTCCCAGCGCCGATGCTCCAAGCCAGCCTGTGTTGCCCTGACGGTTTACCAGCGGCGGGCACCTGTAGCAGATCTTGAGTGCTCGGTGTGCGAGTCGTGCCGACCGATTTCAATTAAGCATAAGTGAAAGACAATAAGCTAATTTCCGTGATTGCTTTTAAGTGCGTGTACCTAATTGTAAGCTGCAGTGATGGCAGGGTACGGCCAGGAAATGCCTGGTGTGCGCAGCGCGACGGCAGGTATACGAAAATAAGTGTGCGTCGCTTGCAGATATTTTTTCATAGAGGTATATTTTATCGGTGGATTGCTCAAAAAAATAAAGGCCAAACTCCTCAGGGGCACAGGATTTACAACAGGAAATTCAAAACTGTTCTATTATGTTTTAAGAGTAAATGCAATTTACAAGAAAATTGTACAGGTCATGGAAACATCAGTACTCAAAAATAGCCGTGTTTGGTTTATATCTGGGGGCTATTTTGAAACTTGTATGGAAGTTCCCGACTGCGAATTTCTCAAGATTGTAAATATTTTGTTATGCTTGTTTCTGCGGTGCTAGAGAATTGTAATGTTTTGGAACATTGCAGAGCTAAAGCTTGGCTTGTATGTAGCTGACACTTCAGTTCCACAGCAGCACCGTTTATTTAGTGCGAGTTGTGTTGAAGGTGCCCTCTTGTGTTCGTCATGCCGTTATTAGGTGTGCGACCCTTCAGGGGGATACTACTGTATCTATGGGAGTTAGCGCTCCCAGGGGGAATATGTGAGGTCCTGAGCTAAAGGCTAAGTAGGCCTTCCTAGTGTTGAAATAGAATAGACTTTTTATTTTGTTACGGACTATCGTTTTTTTGGTTTACTGCTGTTCTTATTTCTCAACTTACAGTTTCTACGCATCTTGTGCATAGATTTTGTATTCTCTTCATACTAAATGGTGCCTTCCTCTCTTTTGATTGCATTTGCTGCGGTTAGTGAGGTTACATTAACATTTTATGTATTAGGTGTGCGATGTGTTGCAGGTACCTCCTTGTGTTGGTTTAATTAGCTCTTCACTAAATAAAGCCTTCCTCTCGTTGGAACGCCTTTGTTGCGGTTAAGGAGGCTTAAACTAACATCTAATGTATTGGGTGTGTGGTTTGTTGCAGGTACCCTCCTGTGTTCGTCGTGCCGCACGGGCTGGTGGACCAGAAGGTGGAGAAGGCGAGCCGCGTGTTCAGGGAGTACCGCCCCCTCCTGTGGCTCTGGGGAGCTCCGGGCGGTGCTGCGCTCGTCGTCATGGCTCAGGTCTCGCCCAACATTCCCGACACGTGAGTGATGCGTGGCCTGATGTTGGGCACTGTCTTAACGTTCCTCTCACGTGAGGGATGTGTGTGGGAGGGACCTAATGTTGGACACTGCCTTAACATTCCCGACGTGTGCGTGATGCGTGTGGCAGGGACCTGATGTTGGACACTGCCTTAACGTTCCCCACACGTGAGGGATGCGTGTGGCAGGGACCTAATGTTGGAAACAGCCATACTTGTACATAGTGCTATAAACTGCCGCTAAGACCGTCTTGTGCGGCATCCGTGGTTAAGTTAGGATTTTGATGACAGAAACGAATATTAAGTTTAATTTTTGTACACGTTAAGTGAGTATTTGTTAGCGACGTTTGTTGTTGGTTGTCTCATGAGAAGCAGTCAATGGATGCGTGCTCAGTGCGCTCTGACGCGCGTGAATGGCGTGTGTGCAGTGCAGGTCATCACTCGAGTATTGGGTTGGAGGTGCTGTGGACGTTTTACTATTGCGTGAAGTTGAACGTTCATTGGCGAGGTAGCATATTATCAAAATATCGGAATCAATTAAAATGTTTCTGTGATTGTTCTTTACCAATTATATTTACATTAAAACAAAGCAGGATAATTACGCGGATATTACGCAGGAGAATTACGCGCAGGATAATTACGCTTAAGGAAAGTAAAAAAATTGACGTCTGCTACAAGATGTCAAACCCCTCAAGGATCACGGGTTTGGCAATAGGTTTTGGGTAGTTGGGCTTGTCTGTCTTGTACTATTGGGACTAGCGCCCCAGGGGGAGATATTGTTAGGTTTTATCAGCTCTAAATAGCCCTTTGTGATTTCTATCTTATTTACACACTTTTTTTTTCAATTTTTATGCCTTCATCGCTGTCTCTTATTTATTATTTCTTCAATTTCATTCTGAACTTGCTGTTCCTTTGTGCAGAGTATCTTGTGTAGGAACACGCCTTATGCATAGATTCCCAACTTTTTACAATCCATACTAAATGGTACTTTTCTTCAATCTCCTGTGATCATTTTTTTTGTGGCTAGGGTGTCCCAAACTCATTCATGTAGTAAATGCAATTGCCCGTTTGTCTCTCTTCTTCAAGGTATTCTGTGTGTAGTTTTTTCAGATACACAATTACGTTCCTTGATAAGGTGAAATTTTATGTTATCTTATTGTCAGTAAATTTTAAAATTATTCATGTATTTAGTTTTTGCTGTAAGATGTTTTACACTGATGTTGACTGATGTGTTCTAAATGTTTCTTTATAACTTCGAGTATGTTGTTGCAGGTAAAAGAACATTGTAGCAGAACATATTGAACTGAACTTGGTAATAAATTCTCCAGTGGTTGTTTTTGCGAAACCATGTTGCGCGTTTAAACAGTTTATTATATAATTAGGAATGTAGTTCTGAACTTGTTCGTCCACATTTTTCTTCAAATAAAAATTATTAATCTGGAGTTTCTTTCAAAATTACTTGAGGTGAAAAATTTCACTGGTCATTTTTATTTTCCGTGTAGATCTTTGCATGGCATGTAGGATCAAGGTGGCAAGCATTCTTTTTATGGCTGTTCATTGGTAAATTTGTTCGGAGAAAGAATTTTACAATGCAATAGATGCAGCTGGGAGTTAACGACATTGGGTAAAATAGTGCTGCTCCAAAGATTTCTATTCGTGATTTGACTTGGTTACTGGTTTTCCTGCAGATGTTACGGAGGAAACAAATAACTTTGGCCACCTTGCCAGTTTCTTCTGTAGGGTTGTCTCATAGTTATCTATGCTCCTTGGTGTGAGAATTATTGCATTCCCTTACCGTAGAATTACCTAACTTAGCATTCCCTTATCTAAGAATTTCCTTACCTTAGCATTCCCTTACCTTAGCATTCCCTTACCTTAGCATTCCCTTACCTTAGCATTCCCTTACCTTAGCATTCCCTTACCTTAGCATTCCCTTACCTTAGCATTCCCTTGCCTTAGCATTCTCTTGCCTTAGTATTCCCTTGCCTTAACAATCCCTGACCTTGGAATATTCCACTGATAACTACCTGTTGTTTTTCCTCTTCGCATTTGCGGAAAATTTTCCTGGGCTGAAATAGAATATATACATTTACTTTCCCATAATGTTTCTCCTGATTATAAATAATAGGTCTGGTTTCTGTACCTCAGCATCCTGCTAAATTCTCATCCCTACTCTTACGAATTGGTCAGGCATTTAATTAGAAATTTTATTGTATTTCTGCAAGTGCTAGTCGCCCTGCTTTTGCAGGGGTCAATTGTGAATGTTTTTAAATAAGACGCCTTTGCTTTCAATTTATTTGTACTTGTGTGCCATTTTCCCTAGGATCTCTCTGAATCCGCGCAGTTTTGGCCAGTTAAAGATGAGCAAACTTGAAGATGAAGCTAAGTAAGTTCTCCTTCAGCTTAACGTTTGCATTGTTGAGTGGGTGAACTTCGTTGGTTTGCTAGACTATAGCTCTGGCGTTGCTTCCAACTCCTCACTACTAACTTACTAAACTCGAATGAACATCGAAGCCATTCTTAATCTGATCTGTTCAAGCTTGACCTGCAGAGTTTCTGGTGTAGTTCGAGGTGCTGGTTCTGCTTCAGGCAGCTCCTATGCATCATCTCATCCTAGCTCCGCCTGTACCTTAGGGTTAGAGCCTCGTGTAGCATTGCTTTTTAAAGAACAGTTGTTCTTGGTATGCTTCTCTGAGTAACTCTTCATTGCTGTTAATCTTCGCGTATCGTGCTTTCTCGGATGCCTTAACTTTTCTCTGCGCTTGTAAACTGAGGCTTTGATTACGCAATAAAAACATAAGAAACAAGGACGACTTGAAGCCTTTTCAGTGTTGTCTAATTTTGCTGTTAGATTTGAGAGTTATTATATTCATTGAAATGTTTTCTTTGCTTGAGGATAAAATTAGAATGTTAACGTTTGATTCTCATTCCTATCATAAAATAAAGCCAATGCCCATGAAAGAATAGAAGAATCTTGCAAGGAAACGTACTTGGTTCATAAAGATTTACAAACTCGTAAGTGACGAATTTGCATGCCTTACAGGACTGTGATGTAAGCGTGACACTATCCTAACGCTTCTTCTGCGATGAAAAATAATAAATTTAGATGTGCTTTGCATTTTCAGTAAAAATAACACTATCGATGTACCATCAACTACTTATAGAATACTTTCAGACTCTGTTAATGACCTCTGTTCAACAAACTAAACATTGAGTTATGTTGTAAACTGAAATCCTTTTCTTGCTTAATTACGGGGCTGTTTTCTCTTGTGATCCTGGCAACTTTGCTGCGACGTTTCGAATGACATTATTGCTCAACATTTTCAAGCTAAACCTGTTGATCGTTTCTAACTCGCATTTGCTGCTTGGTGTGTGGGTGGCTTTCACCAAAACACATTTGGCAGTTTACATCTTATTTGACGCGTATGTTGTGATGTCATACGATTTTTCTCAGCCATGACGTGTGTTTGGTCAGCTGACTTTCAAAAACGCTTCTACTAATTGTTTTTTTTTTGCCAAACCAAACAAACCATTGCGTAAAATTGTATTGTATACACTACCAACTTTCTTACTACATTCTTTTATCATGAAAATTCATCTGCAGGATGAAACGTGAACGTTTTTTCCCAGTCAATAAATAAAGAAGTTCCCGCTTCCTGTTTGTTAAATTGGGAAACATTCGCTACATGTCTAGGCCTCGACTTTCTACAAAGAATGACTGTCTAACATACGCATGTAATCTGTTCTCTAATAGCTCCAGTACGGGAAGTAATGTTGCTCAACACTCGTGTTACCCGACAGATCGCATTCCTCATAGTACCACAGACGTGTTCAATCGATTCTTGAGTTATGTATACAGCATTTCACTCCGTGAAAATTGGCTCCAAATTCTTCTCAGTTATTCAGAACGCAAATCAAGCAGGATGAAGTAACTTAGACCAATATTCACAAGTACAAGTTGAGGTTCACAAAATCAGAGGGGGTGATGATCCATATTAGTAAAATAACTTAAACCAACATTCACGCGTACAAATTGAGGTTCACGCAAACCGAGGTGGTGATGACGGACTGCGTTGCGTGTTGTGTTCATACTAACGAAGTGCAGCCTCCACCTTAGGGCGCTGGAGAACCTCATGATCGGAGCAGTGCACCGCAGTAACCCGGGAGACGAGCCGGCCATCCTCGACCTGGACAAGGAGCTGCCGCAGCCTGCTGAGCTGCATGCGGCCTGCAACAGACTGCGTGTCCTGCACCTGCCTGGTGAGTGTTGCTGGCGGCCTGCACCTGCCTGGTGAGTGTTGCTGACGGCCTGCACCTGCCTGGTTAGTGGCGGCCTGCACCTGCCTGGTGAGTGTTGCTGACGGCCTGCACCTGCCTGGTGAGTGT
>JACJUY010005254.1:24015-35129 GCA_014220935.1 Platorchestia sp. MABIK
GTTAACATAGCAAGAGCAATTTTATCATTCCTAATCGATACTTTACTGTCAATATTGTTATATTATTAGATATATTAGTGATTAATTTTATTTATAACACCCATGTAGGGCTTGTAATGGTTTTATTCTAATATAATTGTAAAAGTATCGGTATCGGTAGTAGTATCGGTCAAAGTATCGGTATCGGTATCGGCCAAAAAAATGGTATCGGTACATCACTAAACAAGAGTAGTTTTGTAATAGTAATCTTTCATTGGGAGCTTGGTAGTCGTGTGCCGTTAATTCTGTGCAACCCATGGGTAATTTCTTCTTATTAAACAAGAGTAATCTTGTATTAATAATCTTCAATTGGGAGCATTGTAGCGCCATTAATCCTTCCCTCCCCATAGGTAACATCTCTAGATGAAACAAGAGTATTCGTGTAATAATAATCTTCCACAATGAGTTCTGTAGTCGTGTGCTATTAATCCTTCCCTCCCTATAGGTGGGGCTGGAACAAATACTTTTACAACCCGCCTTCAGCTCTTTTATAATTACACAAGACTTTTAAATAACATTAATTCTAATCATCCCTACGGAGCTTCGAGTCGCACACTACTAAGCCTTCCCTCTCTATGGATGGGGCTGCACCATACCTCACCTTCTCAGCGATTACTGAAAAACAGCGTTATTGTGTATGAAAACGTGATGATGGTATTTGTACACATCTAAGAGTTTTGTAGTTATGGGATTTTAAAAAAATAGTCAAATGGTGATTTCGCCACGATTCTCTATGGGTTTTTCTTACATAGTAAGCACTGTGTTAGATTTTCCCTTCACTCTTTCTCATCTTCAAAGAATACAAGAACATCATTGGCTAGTCGTCTTTTTCTTCATAATTTACTGAGAAGAAATATTTCAAGGGCAAAGAATTTGGTGACCTTGCCCCCATCCTGCATCTCTCTTTGAGAAAACAAAAATTCCCAGTAACGTTTTTATGATACCAATTAAATATGTCTGTCAGTCATGTCTTATTCAATAATTTGGCTTAATATATCTGAACGGGTCAGTAGTTTGCTTAAGTCGCAACTGGATTAAAACTTAAAAACAAAGAAAATTCCAAGGAACTTAATCATATTTAATTGGAAAACGTTTCGGAGTCCAGCTCCATCATCAGTTCAAAAATACAATTCATTATGTCTGCAATAAAAGAAGAAACAATGCAACGTACCGATATCCTCCAAAGACTTCAAACTCTTAGATTCCGCTTCAACTTCATATGACCTTAGGATTTTAGAGTCGTAACATATTTTTAAACGTAAACCGGCCCTCAACAATACCGATAGTTCATACCCATTGCAAATAGTAACTAAATTGGAATTTTGTCGTTTTTTTTATGACATGTTTTTATTTTATTTTCTTTTCGTTATCTGTTTTAACGACTGTCTACAACATTTTTGTTTCTTCTTTTATTGCAGACATAATGAATTGTATTTTTGAACTGATGATGGAGCTGGACTCCGAAACGTTTTCCAATTAAATATGATTAAGTTCCTTGGAATTTTCTTCGTTTTTAAGTTTTTAATAATTTGGCTTGACTCAATTTAAGAAAGGTTGTCACCCTGTTAGCAAAGTCATGCGTAATATAAATGTGAATTAGTTGAAATTAAATTCCTCAAATGGCTGTGCATAAAATTTTCATTAGCAATAACTGGCACAATAAAATAAATGACTCAATGCTTGTTCAGTTTTATTTATTTTTTCATTCCAAATTATGAGCTGTTGCGCGTATGCAATACATAATGTACACTGTTGCTTAGAAATTGAACATTGTAATTTCATCAACGCTCCACTCGTATGTCGCGGTGCATCTTTGAACCGTGTATTTTCTGTATTATGTAAACTTAAAGAAACTTTAAGTTCAGTTTTCAGCTCACTGTTTTTACGCAGCAATTTCGGCTCAAGATCCAAAAAGTGGTGTGATCATCAGGAGTGGGATGTTTTCTACTGAGGTGGGGACGCACGCGAAGCTCTTTAAACTTAGCATGACTAACACGTCGTGTTGTTGTGCAGAGACTTCACCAACAAGGCCAGGAATGTGTGGAGTTTTGGGAGCTGTGGTGCTGGTGGGCCTCGTGTAAGTCACAAGCTCCAGCTTCAGCAGCTCCAGCTTACTCAAATTCTGGAGCCAACTCTACGGCCAGCAGTCGGTCGAATACTAAAACACGTCATAGCAATTCCTCAACTACCCCTGCAAATGGCGCTGGTGCCCCCTTGAAAACTAACTCCCATGGAGGAGCTCGTTATGCAGAGACGTCTTTGAGCGTGTTCGAGAAGAGTTCTGTTCCAGGCGGTGGCCACAGCGAGAGTGAAGCAGTGAACGACTCTAGTAACTCAAACAATCAGTGTAGCAAATCTTGTCACATAGCTCGCCGCCATTTTCTATCACCTCTTTTTGTACAGAATCTGTTCGACTCCCTTTTGAGCCCAGGAGCTTTGGATAGAATAGCGGACGAGTTTTCGGCAGCCCACCACACGTGGCAGGAAATAGAGCGTCTTTTGTTCCCTCACTTGTCTCACCTCCCTTACAACGGCAGCCGTCCCCCCGACCACGCTGCGCACAACGCTTCATCTCACGCCACCCCCAGACCTCCAACACCGAGCCAGCTGCCACCGCCCATTGTAGTGGACGCTTCTATTCCGAGGCTCAATGTCTGGGTCGAGCTTTTCGGACGCTGGCTACCTGAAGGAGATGCTTCCTGCACTACGGCGCCGGCCGCAGCTAATGCGCGCTCCAGCAGAGCTATATTGGGCCCTGAAAACCCGCAACTGCTCTTCTGGGATAGTCTATACGCTATGTACGATGTCATAAAACAATATGTTGATTCCACGTCTAGCGGACGAAATCAAGGAGCAGCGCCTAGATTATAGTGGGTCGGCTCCTTAAGTTTGTTCTTCTGTTAAGATCACCTCAGGGTTTTCTCTAAACATTTCCTCGTTGTACATGCAGTATTTGCTTGTCATGGTTATGCGTATAAGCGTCAAATAAAAGCTGGTTAAGATCTATAGGGATTTTAGTGAAGTTATTTTGCTGATTTCAGCTCCATTTGTGATACGAACTTCTCGTTGAGCCTTGAGTCTGTGCTTCCCTGTTTATCATTTCTGATTTTTTATGAAATTTTACTGCTTGCTGCGTTTTTGCCCCGTGGACCTACAAAGGACATGGTCAGTGATTTTCTTTCCTGTGTTTCTTGTTATTTATTCCCCTCTGTTTCTCAGCTGTCTCCTGGAAATAATCCAGCCGCGCGTTTTGAATGCGCGCTCCAGGTGTTTTTTTTTTTAAACGCCTACTGCGGTACGTAGTCCTGTTCCTTATTGTATTTGCCGTCTATTGTATGATTGAATCTTGCATATATTAGATTAATTTTTTCCAAGATTAGTAAACATTGTACATATAAGTTGTTGCTGGTCTTAATTTTACGTCCTAATGTCTTAACGTTATTTCTCTCAAGATCCAAAATGTCTGTCAGGTGGCCCTCTTTGAGGTCACCGGAACTGTGTGTCTAATTGTGATGTCTTTTTCTAAGTCCTTCTTATCGGCGACCGCCCCAGCTGAGCTTCTCCGAATGTAATTACGTCGTCAGAAAACCTGCTCGTGTACTACTTGAAAATTTAGCTCGGCGTTCCTTCCGGTATTTTGTTCTGAAGCTTTCATACGGGGAACTTCTGAAATGAGCTCATGTTGAAATTTGACATAACGTTATTTCGTCCCGAGTTTCGCCTCATTGGCCGCCATTTGGTGTAGTTTATTTATTGGCAAATTCTTTTGCTTAGAAGAGTTTCCGTTTTTTTTAATTATATGTGATTAATTTTTTGTTTGTTTTTAGCAGAGCCTGGTCAAATGAGGGTTTGTTCGCCATGAGAACACTGAAGTTCATGTTGTCGGTAAACTTCGTAAAGATGTACAAGAAACAGCATAATACTTTGGTCATTGTAAATTTGTTTGGTTGAGAATCATGTTATTGCTGTGCAACCAGAATGTTAAATATTGCCTTCTCTACAAGAAATGAAATGAAAGACCTTTATTACTACTGTGAGAGTGAGCAGATAACCTTACATACGGAACACTAGTCCACCAGTGACCACTTGGGTCTGATTGCCAAACAGTATCTGGCAACTGACACTGCAGTGTTGCCAGATGTTGAGTGGTCTTTGTTGCCATGAGATCAGAGCGATGATGGTGGTGAGTAACCAACCAAGCAAAAATTATTATACTTTTATAACTATGTACAGTATATTATTTTCCAGACTAGTAGCCCTCGGGGGGATACAACTATTGTATCTAAGGGAATTAGCACTTCTAGGGGGAAAATGTGTGAGGGCCCGAGCTGAGAGTTAGGTAAGCCTTCTTTTTGTTGAAATAGAATTGGTTTTTTGTTTTGTTAAGAATCATCTTTTTTTCGATTCACTGCTGTCCTGTTTTTCCGCACCTTCTACTTTCTTCTTTAACATTTATCTTATTTCATGAATTTCTTTCTCAGCTTACTGTTTTTATGCACCTTGTGCGTAGATTCTGCGTTTCCTTAACTCCACACGAAATGGTGCCTTCTTCCTTCCTCTCTTTGAACATCTTTGTTGTGGTAAAGGGAGGCTAAAACTCTCTTAAAATCAATAATCAATCCAGACTTGTAATATACGGCCGTCTCTGGCTATTAGTTACAGATGCTTATAACCTTCACGCGATGTTATTTTGGCTCATATTACAAGCACCTATTATACCACTAACTCAAACTACAAGCACCTATTATACCACTAACAGCTGTTCGTGCTTCATTTACAGTGTACTTCCTGGAATACTGCTGGTGCAGACGTATAGGACGAATCCCATAGGAAATAACATCAGTTGTTTCGAGTTATATTTTCTGTGGCGCATTGTAGTTGTATGCTCAATCGTGGAGAAAATGTGGTCTTGCGTTTCTGTACTACAAATACGGTCAGTTATAATGAGAATTATAATAATCTTCGCGCATTTAAGCCACTCATTTTAAGTATACCCCTGTGTGCATAAATAAATTTCTAATTTGATGAGAGACATAGACGTGTCCTGTTTTAATCCGGGTCTTTTATTTGTGAAATGTTGAGGAATGCTTTATACGCTATCTCCAGCACAGTCTCATCGTTTGGTATCTGCCACGCCTGACGCTTGCATCTAAGTTGTGTTTGACTAAGTGTGCATTCGTTTCCACTTCTCCAATGTAACTTTTTTTCATTGCATAAGATATGAAAATTCTTTTCCTCTGAACATTTCACCGTAAAAAAAGGTCCCAGTTTAAGCTAAAAGACTTGGGATGAAGCATTAATTGGTGGTTAAGTGTGAATTTTATTACGCTTATGAAATGGCAATTTCATGAAATGGGCAACTCAATGTAGCTGTTTGTTCGAGTAAAAATGTATAACCATATCTCTGTTCCCATTCACATTCTCATTTGAAACAATCCATTCTTAAGCCCTAGAGTCAGAGGAACTTCTGCAATTCCACCAAAAATGATAATTGTGCTGAAAGAAAAATTGGGGGCTTCAGCATTCTTTTGAAAAATCGTGCTCTCGCTCAATTTCGTCTCAATATAGAAAACTTTGTTCCGTTAGTTCCTTCCTAAAGTCAACAAACTCCTGTCAATCCTGTATTGATCAAAGAACTGGACACGAACGGACCAAATTCTGATTTGTCCATCTGTGCCTAAAATTGTTTCCTCTTTATCGCCGTTCCTATTATCGAGCAATCCAACAGTACACGTTGTTTTTGTGGGTCTCTTGATCTGATATGCTTACATTAAACAGCCTGTGTCTCCAATCCTTCAATCTGTAAAACCTTCCCAGGGGAAACGTGAGGTCTCGAGCTGAGAGTTAGATAGGCCTTCGTTGTTTTAAAATAAAATGAGTGTTTTGTTTTATTTTGAGTAGGACTAAGATTTTCTAGGTTCACTGCTGTCCTGCTTTTCATCACTTATATTTTTTTCCTCCAACTAGTATCTTGTTTCATGAACTTCTATCCCAACTTGATGTTTTTATGCGCAGGGTTTTTTTGTGGAAACACACTTAGTACATAGATTCCCCGTTCCCTTGACTCCACGATTATCTATCTAATCTAACCTGCGAAATCTGATGTTTGATTTGTTGGTAAATCTGCTACAAAACAAACTACCTGAATTCTCTAATTTAATGGCTTATTTCGATAATTATTTGTTTCTGACAATTATGATCTGTCAATTAAATTATTTATTTCTCTCTCAATTTTTCATGTCGTGAATTGGGATTATTGAATGGAACTGAAGTTTTTTGTACAAAACTTCATTTCATTGTAATTCGCTGTTCAAAGCAAAATTAGATGACTTACGTTGTGGGTTTTGATGTTCCAAGGTAAATAGACTTTCCAAAATCTACTGCACCGTCGAAACTTTATTTGAAATCAAAAACTCTTATGCTTTGTGCTTCAAAATCAAATCAAAAAACGTAATATTGTGTTTACTTCGTGTAAATTCTAAGTTCTGTTTTATCTCTGGAATAATTTGAAATTGAATGTATCAAAATTAGGTTACCTGTTTTTACACTAGATTTACTTCAAATATTTCGCAACGAAATTGTGCTTAAACAGAGAGCGTGTTTGATAGTATGAGTTATATTGTTAGTGTCCGCTTCAGCTCTAGTTCATTTTTAAGCTTCGACTTACTGAACACTGCTCTATTTGATGTTATTGCCTCCCATCAGATGGTGACGGCGATTAAAGCGAGATATTCTAATCAATGCATTTTCAGTACTCTATCTCCTGATTGCCCTCATTCTCCAATGCGACTGCGTGAAGTACTGGTTACTGCTCTGTGCTATGTACCTCACGCTTCATGGTGTAAATTCAAAGTGGGGAATAGTCTTTTCTTCCTTCTTAATTTGCTGCTTTTATGCCTTAGGTAACCTGTATGGGAACACACTTTGTCCTTAGATTCCCCGTGTCCTACAGTCCATTTCTAAATGGTCCCTATTCTTTGCTTTCTTGAATCGCTTATCATGTGGCTAAGGAGTCTTAAACAACGAATGTATTAATAAAGTGAGTGGCCTACCTAATATTAATATTGTACTTTCTGACTCACCCTTTCTAGTGTAATTGTCATTTATGTATGAACCATAATTTTTCCCCTACTGCTGTGGATGAGGATCATGCTGATGTATACTAATGGAAATTAAAATGAATCGTACTTCTGAATGCTTAAAGACTTCGTACATTATAAGTAAAACCATACTCAATTGTGTGTAAACCTAAAATTATGTGTGTGAAGTTTATTACTTGGTACTAATTTACTCTCTGATATTTATATTTCGTAAATGCGTTATTCCCAATGAATTCAATTCAACCTTATAAATACTTTACCAAGAAGGTAAATTAACGCTTCATATTTATTCGCAGAAAAATCAAACCTTAACCTAGAACTTTTCGTCAAGTTAGAATGCGAGGACTAGACGAAGACATACTGGTGAGCTATGCTTGGAAAGTTACCTGCTCTAGTTCACAGATTGTCTGAAATTCAGCCCTTTAGTGAGTGCTTCTACCGAGTGTAGCGAAGTGTTTTTTAACGTCCGTTGACGGGTTAGCTTTTTTCTCATGTGTTTTGAACATGCTTTTGTTGCACTCCTCTGTCAACTGTTTTACCCGGACATAACATTTTAACTTGCATGTCTCACAAATTTTGTCGAAGTTTTTGCCCCTCTGGGGGATGTAACTATTGTATCTATGGGAATAAGCCTTCCCAGGAGGAATATGTGAGGCCCCAAACTAAACGTTGGTGGGCTTTCCTTTGTTAAAGTAGAAAAATGTTTTGTTTTATTATGGACCATTGATTTCAGTTGATTTCGGTCTTGTTTTTCAGTACCTACCATATTCTTCTTCAATTCTTATCTTTTTTTCAAGAACTTCTTTCTCATTTTACTGTTTCTATGCGCCTTGTGCATAGATTCCACGTTCTCATAACTCCATATAAAATGATGCCTTCCTCTCTTTGGAACGCTTTTGTTGCAGTTAGGGAGGCCTGAACCAACATCAGATCTAAATCTGTAAAGTTCTTCGATAGGTTCATAACAATCATCTTATTCCATGCTCAAGGATGCCATTCATATTTGAGCACCATACCGTTCTTACCCATCAAACTGGTCAAAACGACCACTCGGACTAAAGTCTGGCCGTTCGAAGTTGCTCCCGGTCTCGCCCCATACTTATCAAATTACGTCAGTCTCGCAGTTCATGTGCACTTGTATACGATCTCTCTAGAATATGATCTTTATTCATTACGCCCTGGCCAACAATCGAATAAGGCAATGGTTAGGTGATCAGTTCTTTTCTGCAGCATGATCATCATCTCTTGCTACTGAGGAGTCTTTTTGTGGTTTGAATAGTGCATTTATGCGCATTGTTCTTTTTTGATAAATTGCTAATATTTTAAAATCTTCTACCTAATCAAATACTCCAAAAGTTATTAATGGTAATAGCACAGTTAATGCATTTCATTGTACATTATCGTAGCATTATATAAATTACGGCTTATGTTTTTCTGCATTTGCGCTGGCTTGGCATTGTGTGTATTGTCTATGAAATGCTGAACTTTATATTAGAATAACTCCTGAGAGATACATCTATTTTATTTACGTGAACTAACATTCCCAGGAAAAATGTGAGGTTCCGAATCGAGGCTTTGAGAGGCCTTCCTTTTGTTGAAATAGAAGTTTTCTATATATGCGCTTCACTGCTGTCCTTATTTTCAACGCCCATTCTTTTTTGTTTTAACGTGTAACTTGTTTAATGAATTTCTTTCAATCTTCATGTTTCCATGTGCAGAATACATCTTTTGCCTTGATTCCCCGTTGCCTCAATTCCATATTAATTGGTACCTTCCTTCTTCCTCTTTTTTGGAATACCTTTGTCGTGTTTAGTGAAGTTGCAACTAACGCATAAAAGCCGAACTATACGTCGATATGGGACTATCACAAAATCTCTTCAGACATGGGTGCAAGCTCAATGTGTGCACCTGTTGCAAACTGAAAGCTGTCAATTTAACTTTCAAAAATAGTCCTTCGTTACCAACTAATAATGAACATGTGTTGCTTCCATTTACTTGACTTAAATATTAAACATTTTGTGAAACATCTACACGTGCATGGAACGAATGCTATTTTTTTTTACTTTATTTATTTTTGATCGGTCTGGGTAGATAATTTCCCATTTCGACTTGACTAAAGACGACCTATCGCGAGCTACGATGCATCTTGACGATATTCCAGCATAGGTGCGGCGCACGGCCGTAAATTGGTTGAGAGCCCGAGAGCTCGGCTAATGCACTTGACTGACTTCATACTGGGTCCTAACCTCCTCAGACTTGATCAAAGGATTGAGAACGGTTACTCAAGCCTGTACTCTGAATTGATGAATGACCTCGTAACCTAACTGAGCAAACCCATGAATGATGTGTATCAGTACCGAGGTGGCTACGGTAGTCGAACGAGATATGCAGTCACGATAACTGCTATTCCCGCTGAGATGAGCTCGAAGCGTCTGTACTCTTCAGTGCTTCTGGGACTATACAGTTTGTGCAGTAAAATCAAATTGCTAATGGCAGAGTCTGTGGTGAGTTAAAAAGTTTGTCCTTCGCCTTTCTGTTTCCTTCATTTCCCTTGTCGATCTCTTACCTTGACAGAACTCGAATACCTTATTTACCGTAGTTCCTTCTTTTTATTTTTACGTGAAATTTTTATCACTTCAAAGTGCTTCTCGGTTTAAATGTGAGTGGTGCAGCCAACTGAATCATAAGAGACAATGGAAAATGCATTCTTGTTGCTCAGTTCCTCTGATTGATCACACAGTTTCAGTCTGGGAGTCGCGTAATTCAATTAAAAACTGAGGAATTATGCATTGAAATGATTGGTCACTGTATTCTAGTCTGCTCGTGTGGTGCTACTGGAAGAATTCGATAAAATCGAAGTGTCATGGTTCGCCACGACCTGTTTGCGCATGTCTGGTTGTATTTTCCAATACATTTATGCATTGTTTCCTCTTTGTGCTGACTACTGGTTACGTTTTCAAAATCACCGTTTTTTTCTGATAGTGAAGATGAGTTTTGAATTGAATTTCAGAGCTCTGTATCTAGAGTGTGTAAAAAACTAGTTTCAACGTCTATTACAATATAATTCTAGTACAGTTCACGTTCTTTTTTTTAGGTTCAGCTCTTGTCCGGCTACTGTTACTGAAATATTTCTCTAGGTCAGCAAAATGGACGTACAACGCACAGCTCCTTGAAATTCGTTTTTATTAAATGCTAGCGTTACGACACATGAAGGATGGGTGCACGCAGAGCTTACACACGGGATATTTTACGGCCTCTTTTAGCTTGAACGTGCGTGTCATTTTCTGTAATTGTGATGTCATGAGTGGTCTTTAGTACTACGGCAGAATTTTCGATCGTCGCATGAAACTAAGCATTGTTTTGAACATGTTTAAAGAAGTATATCGGTTGGAAGTGGGGACTCCACTAAAACAATAATGACGAGAAATGCCACTTTTGTCCGTCCATTTCCTCTGTTTCTCTTAAATCTACTCCACTCAGGGGGACACAACTATTGTATGAATGGGAATGAACACTCCCAGGGGGGGGAAATGAAGGGTCCGAGCTGGGTGTTACGTAGACCTTTTTGTTGAAATAAAAAATTTTGCTTACTTTGTTAAGGTCCGTTTTTTTTCGGTTCACTGCTGCCCTGTTTTTCAGCTCCTCTGATTCTTTTCAACTTTTATCTTGCATCCCAACCTTATTTCTCAACTCGCTGTTTTTATGCGCACGGGCTCCTGTGCGGGAACACACCTTAGGCATAGATTCCGCATTCCCTTCACTCCATACTGAACGGTGCCTTCATCCTTCCTCTTTCTGAACATCTTTGTTGTGGCAAGAGAGACTGAAACTAACTTATAATCAATAATAACCGTAGATCTGGTGGTCAGGTAATCAGTCGGGCGTAGGTGATTGTTTTTCTATGTTAATTTTTATGTGTTTTTTCTGCATTAACGTCAAATTTAAATCATCTGATTTGTATCGTCCGTGTTACTT
>JACJUY010005254.1:38206-53787 GCA_014220935.1 Platorchestia sp. MABIK
CAGGTTAATTTGTTAGCGTGCTTTGCGAATTTCCTTCGTTAGACCCCACGTATGTAGGCGCAGCTTAACTGGATGTTTTCAAGCGATTTAAGTCGCCGCAACGGTACGGCCGGCAGCGAAATTTCTTTGATCAACTTGACTTCGCCAAAAATCCATTTTTTCTGACCAAAATGCTGACGTTCGAGCTTTTTCAACAATTCATTGCACTGACCATATGGAAACTCTGTAGAGCTCCTCAGTGCTCAAATTTGGTGAATTTTGTTCAAGAATTTGCTTGTAGTAAAGCCAATTCATCAAATCAACTCTCGTTCCTAGCCGTACCGTTACCACGACGTGAATTGTTTGAATATACAACTCATGGCTTGTCGTTCGGGCGACACAGCGCGCCATCGCACATCTCGAGTGTTACGCTTATACTGCAATCCTTCTGCTGCATCCTGCATGGGTTGGTCTAACTTGAAACTACCTGCAAATTTTTTTTGGAACAATTTTACAGGTTTTAATATACCAAACCGATTCTTACACGCTCTTTTCAATTTTCGTACGGCTTGTCGATTAATCGTGTACCAAATACCTAGAATAAGTCGAGTTATTTATATCTAGCTTATTAATTTGTTGGAATGGTTTAAAATTTATCTTCATAGGATATCGTCCTGTGTCTTCTATTTCTGTTCCGTTTTTCCTTGTGAGAAGATGAACAAGTTACTCAGAACCTTCATGTGTATAGCCCTTCACTGCTAATGAGATGTTGCACGTAATGAGCCTCCTCAACACGTTGACTGCAATGGGTTAAACTGAAGCTCAATGTTCGACGCAAATTTAAAATCAATGTTAAGCAATTCCGAAAATGGCAAACATTAACGAAATCGAGCCTATAAATAGTTTTGATTAAGTATTCATGAAAATTTACTTCGTGACTACTTGTCGGTCAGCAGCATTATGAAAATCTCCGTGACCACCGGTGGCTCGCGTCGCGGTCAGTGTTAGTTTAACCGTGGGTGTAGTGATGAGAGGCTTTGTTCCTGTTGAAGTATCGATGTCGCCTGTTCTTATTGGAGTTCTCAAGAGCCAGGGCAGGATTTTTAAATTCACGCCATAGTAGGAGCACTGGCGATTTCAAAATTTTTCTTTCGATTTGCCATGGCTTGTTTCCTTTTTACGACAGAAATCGCCAATTTTATATAAACGAAGTGCAAAATGGAGAATTTTGGCTTGAAAAACGGCGCGTTACATGGCTGAGTCAACAGAATAACTATTATTGCGAGCTTAAAAACTTAAAAACGAAGAAAATTCGGGCCCTTCATTATTGCGAGCTGTAACAGACTAAACCAATGGTAATTGTTTCAAAAGCCGGCACCTATTAATCCTTTAACGTCAGCATTTTTGTACTCTTATAACCGTTATCATAACCTCCGTGATTCTACTGGCACTAGCATTAGGTTGTCACCTACTTCAAAGTAAGGGATGAACTCCAAAAAAAGAAATGGAAGAAGTGATTCAACAAGAACTTGAAAAAATTGAGACCATTTCCAAAAGTGGACGGAATGGTTCTCCAAGTCGTTGAAGGACTAAGCTGGTGCAGGACAGCATGCTGCAACTCGTGCATCTTGTATCGAGGCATGGCCACCGTCGAACATTACGATGACGATCATCCTTGTATTGTGTTATTGATTTGTCGAGTTAACGTGTAAATGCTCTTCCACCCATCGTAGAACTTGCAAAAAAATATATTTTCATACGGTTTTCAAAGAATTTTTATGTTGTACTCGCGGATGTTTGAAATTTACGAGTAAATTTCTCCATGTATTCTATGCGTCTCATTGCCCCCCCTCCCCTCTCTAACCTTGTCTAAAAATGATGAAACTTTGGTGTCATGCGAGTGCTTGTGGCGCCTTACGATTGCGCATATCGTGAAAAAAAATTCTTTAATATTTCGAATTTTTCACACTGACCTCTAATAAATTCATCTAATGACATTTGATGAGGTAAAATAAATTCAAATCAGGTTGATTCCTCCTTGAGTAGGCGTCGCAGTAAGTTTTGAAGACTTGGTGCTTTGTGAAAATTGAGTTTGACTCCTGGTCGGTCAGCAGCATTATGAAAATCCCTCCGTGGACACCGGTGGCTCAAGTTGTGGTCAAAGTGTTAACAGACCAATCGCACTTGCACGCATCATTTTATTAGGCTACGAAATAAAGTCGTTAGCTCTCCTTGGTCCCATGTACTCGCGTCTGGCATCATTCAGTTAATTATAACCTGTTACTTGCACATGCTGCCTGGTGTACATCCTGCCTGGTGCTCATGCTTACTTGCTCATGCTGCCTGGTGCACGTCACTGTGAGAAACAGCGCTTTTTGCTCGTCAGCTGCCAGTCTTGAATGATTCATGTGGGGGAGGAGAGCCTCGGACCAATGCGTTGATTGCCTTGAAAGGTTAAGCCCGAAGTGTTTTTCATGAGTAACTTTTTGCTTGATCAATTAAAAAGCTATGAGCGGTTTGTCCTCTGAATAAAACCCTCAGAATAAATCTCTCCCAGCTTCATTAACTAAAACTTTATTTTCACTTGATTGAATGCCATTTTTATTTGTAATGTAATTAAACGTACTAGTGATTTCGTGAAAAAACTTTTAATCAACAATGACTCTTCAATGAAAGTTCCTCTTGTGGCCTTCCACAATTTATTAATTTTTTAAACACAGTAGCGCGCGTTGGGAGAGGATGCCTGGAGGGAGGGGTCAGAGTAGATAAAACCTTTAATCTTTAATAAAATTCATTGGAACTTGAAGGCGTCTCTTATTCTTTTCTTATTTAGCGTACCATTCAGAATATTAGTTGATGGCATGGGAAATATACGAAAAAAGGTATGTCCCCACACCATGCTTATAAAAACAGAGAGAATGAAAAAAGTTTTTGAAATATGAGAGAAGTTGCAGAAGAAATAAATAGGTGCTGAAGAAATGGAAAACAGTGAATACCCCCTTAAAAAACCGGGTTCGTTGCTACATAAAAAGACTATTCTATATCAACCCAAGGAAAGCCTACCTAACCTTCAGCTTGAGACCTCAGGGGAGAGATAATTCCCTAAAACAATAGTTGTGTTCCTATGAAGGGGGTCGTTTTTATTTACAAAATCAAAACCGACCAAATCGAATTTTAGCTCAGTTCTATGTTGCATAAAAATTAGGAAAATTTCATTGCTTCCTCAGACTAAACGTTTTTAAATAATAATAGACAACTTTTTATGGGTGAAAATTCTACCACTTGAAAATTTCATAGCTTCTTCTAACACATATTTGAAATTTCAGTTTTCAGAAACACAACTACATTTTTCCTTCTCCGAACATTGAGACAAAAAAATCAGTCTTTCTAAAATTGACAGAGATGATGAACGCTGAAAATATACATTATCTGTGAATAAATAGATTACCTAATTAGAAACTGCTATGAACACGAAAATAAGACATCATTTACAAAATTGACTCAAATAAAATGCCAACGACTACTCAAGCTTCAACTTCTTTAATATTATATTGCTTACTCTCTCTGTCATCGTTCTTCGAAAAAATGTGTGCAGTTCTCGCAGGAAAAGTTATGAAGCTTCGACATGTTAGAGGCAGAGTGCCCCTCCCCCTCCTCCAGAGTGCCCCTTCCCCTCCTCCAGAGTGCCCCTCCCCCTCCTCCAGAGTGCCCCTCCCCCTCCTCCTGAGTGCCCACTCCCCCACCTCCAGAAAAAAACTTAACAGAAGGTGAGATCGAAAGTTTGAGATTCACATTTCATGGAGAAAAATATTTCCGAACTTTTTCATGAACTATTTCGAACTCTGTTGCATATGTTGTTAAATAATAGAAAGGTATACTTGTTTGTTATCTGTCAGTACTTTGTAAGTTTTATTCTAGGGATGAAATTTTAATTGGTTGTCCAAATGTAGTAAGTTGTTAAGCTTGGTTGCGTTAGATTAGATTTATTAAATGGTTCACTTTGAACTTTATTGTAACAATCGACTACGTTAAAGAACGTATGATATCATACTTCAACGTGCTGACAAATCTTCAATAAGTTTCAATTCAAGTGTTTTTCTCCGTAAAGAATTTTGAACGAAACACTGAAAAGACAGCAGAGTTAGATTTAAAAGTAGCTTTTAAAAAAACAGCAGTGTTACCTTTAAAAGTTTATTTGAAAAGAGAGCAGAGTTGCTGCTAAGAAATTTCCTTTAAAAAGATGGCAGAGTTTCCTCGAAAAATTTCCATTAAAAAGACAACAGAGTTACCTTTAAATGTTTATTTCAAACAGACAGCAGAGTTGGCTTTAAAAGTTGATTTTAAAAAGACGGTAGAGCTGCATTTAAAAGTTGATTTTAAAAAGACAGCAGAGTTGCCTTGAAAGCAACTGCAGGTTTGGTCGCAGCCAGAACGACGCGCGCTGCGCCCCGTGCCTAAAGCTTATTTTCCCCAGATAATAAAACAAGAAGAGCTTGTGTTCATTTATTGCCAGACTTTACTACGCGCATTTCACTAAAGGAGTTTAGAAGTAATAAAATTGGATGTTTTTTCTGTGTTTAGGAATGCTTTTGATAGAGCATAAATTCTTGAGACTAAAAATCTGTCCGAGCAAAGGATTTTCATCAAGTCAAAAAAGTACGTAACGCATGACACCCTTCGAAAGAAACCAGAGACTACTTTTAGATAGATTTTTCTTAATTACGAATATTATTGATTTCTGGAGCGCAGGGATCGTTAAAGAAATATTTACAGAAAATCTCCTATGATCTAAATTACTATTAAAATGATTTTACTTACGGTTGAATCTTTGCTTCTGGGTAGCTGGACGGTATTTCAAGTCCAACGCTAAAACTGAACCTTAACTATAGGGTTGGCCAAAAAGTTCGTTAGTTTTTTTAATGAACTTTCCCATCTACTATAGAATATTTTTATATTCTTGTTCTCTAAATCCTGTTTTCGGTACAGCGAGCATGCTTACGTCAGAGTGTAATACGAGCAGAGAAGTTCGAACATTTTTACTTGCATTCGCGCCCTTGAAATAGTGGACTAAGCAGAGCACTACTGACATCTAATGCTTTTTACTTTAAAATAGGAAGGAAAGCAACAGAAACTACCCATAAACATGGCATATATTTGTGTAACTGCTGTTTTCTTTCTTACATGAAGTATAAAAGCATTCGATATCGGCAGTGCTCTACTTAATCCACCATTTTAAGGACTCGAATGCAAGCAAACATGTCAGAACTTCTCTACTTTGAGGCTGACGACACACTGACGTAAACATGCTCGTTGTACCGAATACAGGACTTAAAAAATAAGTACTCAAAACGATCTTTAGAAGGTCGGAAAAATGGCATTAAAAATAACGAACTTTTTGACCAACCCACCCAATGTGTCAATTTTGTAATTTTAAGTATTATTAGAAAATCTCAGGAGTACCTCACGCGACCGCACAATGAATAATTTTGTGATGAAGCTTTTAACCACGAAAGTTTTTAGGAAATCAGCCCTTATTCACTATAGATGATGAATGCTTTAAACGAAAATGAGTTTCAAAAACAATTTCGTATACCATATTTGACAGTGAACATGCATCGATTTCAATTTTCTATTGCTCTGGGAAGGTGATGTTGACAGACTAACTGAATTTGCTATCAGCCTCAGTCATCTAATTTTAAGAAAGATTTTTATCTTACCCAGAAAATGTATAACATACATTCGGAATTCATGTTCATTTGAAAATAATTGCACTCATGGCAAAGTTTTTTTCGAAAAATTGTCCCTTAATATTTTGAACGCAATAAGTCGAAAATAATTTTTTTCGAAATAAAATCCGGCAACAAAACGGCTGAGTTAAGCGACGCGTGTCTTCCAAAAACTACCTAGAACTTCCTACATATGTGTACGGCTGCATGTGTGTGTCTTGCCGTATGAGTGTGTCTTGTTGCATGAGTGTGTCTAACCGGATAAGTGTGTCTTGCTGTATGTGTGCCATGATGTATACTTGTGTTTTGCTCTATGTGTGTGTGCTTTGTTGCTTGTGTGTGTGTGTGTCTTGCTTCAGCGTGTGCAGTGATACGTGTGTGTATTTTGATGAAATACGAGTGTCTTGGTGCATGTGTGTCTTGCCGTTCGTGTGTCGTGCTTCACGTATGTCTTACTGCCTGCGTGTGTTTGTTACGCGTGTGTATCTTGCTGCATGTGTCATACTGCATGTGTGTCTGTGTGTCATAAGATTGATTCTTGTAAAAATTCACAGTTTGAACTGATTTAATGTGTCTAAAGTTAATTTAAAAAAATCAAATGCACCGTTTACGTAATGTTTTATTCGAACATAAACTGAATTATAAAATAACAAATCATTCATTCAAATACACTCAGTGTGTGGTTACGTGAGCTCATCGTTGCAGTGGCTAGGAAGCATCTCTGAACAGTTATCAAAAACCGTTGTGAAGTGCAACAAAATTCTTCGAAAAATTTCAAGTGAAGCAACATGATCTCGCCTGCCCAAAGTATCATATAATGAAACAATCAGTATCATATTTCAGTATCATATAATGAAACAATCCTTTGTTTCAGTAAATATAATGAAACAATCGCCTTTCAGTATCATATTCCTTTCCTTTCAGTATCATATAATGAAACAATCACCCGTCATATAAAGATTCCAAGTTGGATTTTAAGTCTTTGAATGAGGTTTTTAAATATTTTCAGTTATTTGAGTGGAAAAAAATTGAGCCAGTTATAAAATTTCTTCGAGTTTTTCGGCATTAGCAATTACACGTTAGTTTATCTTCTCCCAAATAACTTACGTTTTGTTTTGGCAAGTATACACTATAGCTCCAAATTCTCCAATCTCAGTAAAAGGTCTCGAGTTTTATTGCTAGTGCATATAAATCAATTAAGTTAGATGGAGGGTGAGCGCTAAATAAGCAATACAAGCGGCGCCTGTGAAGCCACAAACGTAATAAAAAGGACCTGGTCTTTTCGGCGTCATAACAAGACTCACACTTGACAACACTCACACTCGACCATAACGCAACAGTTGACCGCAACACGCAATTACGTCGACAGACTTCGAGCCGATATGTTCCTCATGTTGTGCGGGCACTCAAAACGACGCAGAATTTGGACGCGTCGTGACAAATCCCTGTTAAGAATTTTCATTCACCGCAACCCATCAAATTTGAAGCGATTAATGCACAGTTTTAAATATGCATGTAAGTTTGAGACTGCGCAAGTGAACGTTGTAGGAATATAAATTTCCAGAAGTGCATGTATTTTTTCAGTGCTTTTTTCGTCGAGAAAATAGCGTTCAAAAATGTTACACCTCCGCATTTCGCAACAAACTTATACTGAAGGACATGAAGTCATGCACATTTATACACAATAGCATTGAAAGTTGATGTAATAGAAGTTCAAGCTCTAATAAAGATATATAATGATAACATAAAACGTTTTCAATAAATCCCCATCATTCTGGTGAACGGGCCTTTGTATCGATGTTAACTTTCTACCACAAGACTCAATGTTGGCATATAATTTTAAGAATGAGCCCCATACGGAATTCTCCTTACTTATCAAAATATCATCGGTGGATTTTAATTGAATTACGAAATACGAAGGTTGAATCGTTAATGGAAAAATTATTAACGCTCTGAGTTGGAAAATCGAGAAATCAATTACTTGAAGTATGCCAGTCTTCTAACTGATGAATTTTTCAATATTTTAGCTGTAATTTCTTTAAATGATGCAATTTAATTATTGTACCATAAAAATTGGGGCAACAACAGGCGTAATGCATTTTTACGATAATAATTCCACAACTGACTTCACTGTCAGCATCCTTGAATTCAACAATTACTCAGACAGAAATTAGAATAACTTAGATTCTATTTGTCACGCTAAAACTGTCTCGATGAATAGCAGCCCTCGGTAGTTAAAAAGTCACGTCCTTCATCAGCTGGTTCTCTTGCGGTTGCGAAGTGTCAAGAAGGCATTTTTCGTTCCTTCACTGGGTGCGGTGCTCTTGAAAAACAATTTTGTTACAACTAAAAGCAATTTTCTTTCCTTCTTATTGCAGCACTGATGACTGGACGGTAAGAACAGTGTAAAACAGAGAACGTATTAGTCGTTACGCTATGCCTTTTTTTTATCTTACTTATAAAATTTCCGATGTATTAAAGACAATCAGCAGTATATTTACGAACTCATTTAAAATTCATCGAATTCGTTAGCTATCTAAATGATTTTCATACCGACTGATATCTGCACTGTGCCCTCGTCGAAATTTTTGTAACATATATAACATGAACATTACCTCGTCTAAAAGCGTAGTTCATCGTTCACATTATTTTGGAAGAATTTTAACTTTGAATACGAATAGCGCCTACTGTTGTCCGGAATGATACGCAACATTTTCGTAACTTTCTCAATTTCTGCCCGCAGTCATACGCTACGATGCAACAGGGAAATTTCCAATCACTAAAACACAATGCAACTCTATACTCCATGTGTTTTCAGTGTTGCACGATCAAATCCTTTTCATCGGTTTGAATTGTTTGATGGAGTTGAAATGGATGAAGTTTATTCATTTCTAACAGTGCATTCGAAAAATTTCATAAAATGTGTACGTGAAATGAAAAATGGATGGTAACTGAATTCAAGAGCGATTACAGACGAACCGTCATTCATAGGATCAACTTAACCGCAAACCACGTTTACGAAAAACAGTTGTTGAAATTTCGAGTGAGGGCTTACGTCACAAAAAATCCACGGTTTCTTGTCCGAAGCGCAGGGTCTGTGAAGCAATTACTGCAACCTGGCGCATCCGCAGTAGTTGTACAAGCAACGATGTTTCTTCTGTCCGTTCAGTATTTTCGTTTACGTGTCGCAGAAAATTTTCATCTGCTGCGTATTTGACCAGAATGAGGGGCAAAGCCTTCGGGGTATACGCTCAAAAATGAAAAAAATAACAGCGGACAAGGTTTCGCCGACTTCAAAACTTCAAAAAGCTTCAAAATTTCATCAAATATAATTTGATACGATTCCTCCTGGATACAAAATATCATTTGTTAGTGTACTACCCCCAATCTCAAAGTATACGTAATAAAAAATGATGTGTCTATGGGAATCGGCCAGAGGGAATCGGCTCCCAGGGGGAATATGTGGAGTCCTGAGCTAAAAGTTAGGTAGGTTTTCCTTTTGAAGTAGAATAGTTTTTTGGTTTTGTTACGACCAATCTTTTTCGGATCACTGCTGTCCTGTTTATCAGCACCTAATGCTTTCTTCTTAAACTGTTATCTTGTTTCATATACTTCTTTCCCAACTTCCTGTTTTTACGCACTTTGTGCATAGATTCCGTGTTCCCTAAAGTCCATACTAAATAGTGCCTTCATCCTCCCTCTCTTTAGAACGACTTTGTTGCGGTTCGGGAGGCTTAAACTAACGTTTGATTTAAGCTAATTCAATAAAAAATCATATATCATATACTAAGGAAGTTAAGCCCAAGACCATCAAAATACGACCCTATCCTATACTCGAACGGCGAATTGGAAAGCCAGTAAAGCTACCAAACAGGGATAGAAGATTGCAACCACAGTACCTTGCCTTTCAGTTGTTTTGTTATGCAAGTTAAAAATAAGAATAGTAACCTAAAGAGGCATTTTCTTCCGGGACTTCCTCATGGGTGCAGACCTCAATTGTATTCGTCGCTCTAACAAGTAACTCATCACGCATAACCTGCTGCTTCTAGCAAAAGTAATGTATCTCGTAGTTATTGTAACTGGACAGCACTGCGATGTGCCGTCAATGCTTGCCAGCCGTAGCGCCCTAATTTCAGAATTCAATAAGTTCAGGTAACAGCTTCAAAAACATCTAAGAATTAAATTGTTGTATTTTTTCAACTGAATGTTTGTTTCCAGCACCAACAATTTGTTCTTTCTATTAAGAGCTAAAATATGGGGTAGAAACAGCAACATAACTAGGCAAACACTTAATGAATAACTCAACAGAATCGTTGACGAAACCTTTAAGAGCGTTTATCTGTACCTAATTCCCCTGTCACTATATTTCCATAGTCGCAAAAGTTGCCTCTCTACATCAGTAACTTATTTGATGAAAGCTCTCCCATAAGGCATGCACTAAGATGCAGCGATTTTGAAACTCATGAGATTTTATCAAAATTTTAAAATTTTCCCGGGCCTAATTTTCCATTATGTTAATAGCTGGAGCTATACTAGCGTTAATCTATTCTGGTGTTGGGGCTCACTGCTGCTGAAAGGTTACATCACGTAGGTTTCGGTGCGCTATGAATGGAGACTATCCCTAAGACTGCTAAGTGTATCTAAATCTAGGTGATGCATTCTAAATCTGGGTGATACTATCCATTAGTATTACTGTCAAGTGCATCTAAATCTGCGTGATACTATCCATTAGACTACTAAGTGCATATAAACCTGGGCGATGTAACCTTCAGCAGCAGCGCACCCCACCTGTACAGTGGTTGAGCGCCAGGAGCTCCAGCTATCGACCACAGTTGTCTCGGACGTCACAGTCGAGCACCCGTCGCCGGGGGGCGTCGAGTCCCGGAAGGAAATGCGTTATCAAGTTACGGCTCCGCACGCGCGGAAACGCCAGCGGCAGCAGCGGGAACAACCGCAGCAGCAACAGCCAGGAGCCCAATTACGAAGCAATGCGCAGCTCGTGCTCTGGAAAGTTTATGATGTCTTAATAAAATGTTGTCTAGTTGATTTACTCGTGGGGTATTTTTTTGCGGTAAGAATAATGTTTAAATGGGTGAACTCTATGCCTTTAAAGTGTTTCAATTGGAAATAGAGTTATGAGAAAAACACATTATCGGTGTCTCTAAACGTTCCCAAAATCAACTTGAAGGACAAGAAGGGAAAGTATTGTGTATTTTTTTGCACAAGCGCGGCTGCTTAACAAATAAGGTTAGATTAAAAGTTGTTTTGGGCTTCCTTTTAAGCAGAACGAAAGTGTTCCTAAGACAAGAAAGCGGAAGGCACCGTTCAGTAGTTAATTAAGAGAACTGGGAACTCAGATACCCTGCGCGTAGATACACGAAGATTGGAAGAAGTTTATGAAACGAGATAAAAATTAAAGCATAAAGAAAGAAGTGCAGAAATGAAGGATAGCAATGAACCGAAAATATTTCGTCCGTAACAAAATAAAAAACATATCCAATCTTGTATTGCAACAGATTGGATTGAAGTTAATTTGAGCCTCCCTATCCACAACAGAAATGTTTCGAAGAGAAAAAGAATGAAGGCGCTATTTAATATAAAGTTAAGGGAACAGAGAATCTATGCATAAGGTGTGTCCCCAAACAAGGTCCCTTGCATAGAAACAGAGAGTTGGGATAAAAGTTTTTGAAACAAAATAAATTTGAAGATGAAAGTAATAGGTGTTAAAAACAGTACAGAAGTGAACCGAAAAAAGACAGTCCAGAACAAAAGGAAAAATGTGTTTTGTTTTAACAGAAAGTACCTTGGGACCTCGCATTTTTCCTTTTGGAGAGTGTTTGTTGCAACATTGCAACAAAAAGCCCCCCTACCTAACCTTCAACTCGGGACCTCACAAGTTTTTTCTACGAGCGTTAATTCCCATAGATACAATACCTATATCACTGAGGGAAATGTCAAACAACTGTTGATGCAATGAATTATGATGAATTCTAAAAAAATTCTAAAATTAATAACTTAGTTTAAATATTTTGAATAATCCATGTCCAGCATTATTTTAATTTACTGCACCGGGACAAGTTAACTCTATGTATGAAAATTGCGAGCGACTAACAGAACAGATACTAAAGCAGGGGCAGATAACGTAGTGTCTCTACAACAGGTGGAGGAGCTCTAATGGCCACACACGTAGCTCTACATCCTTAGTTCAGAAGACATCAGACTCTTCTTTTGCTGGACCGAATAATGACTTAAAAATATACATAAAAAATAAAGAACCGTATAGCGAAAATAAAATGATGAAAAAATAATCGCAATTTGCACTCAAAAAGTCCCTATGACTTGGTCCTTTAGCGCCCCGGAAGACCATTTGGGCCTCTTGTGAAAATAGCATAATATATCGCAATTTTTGTAAAATTTCTTCCATAATCTCTACTTTGAAGTTTACTGCCGAGTGGCAGTTCCTTCTTCACTTTGATGTAGGTGACAACCTGATGTCAGTGCCAGTCTAATGATGATGGTTGTGATAACTTTAATATGAGTACAAAAATGCTGATGTTAAAGGGTTGCTGACAGTGAACAGGAGCAAATAGCGAAGAACTATGATGAAATAAAGAACTTATGCTTTCAAAATATTGACTTGAAAATTGTACCTCACACAACATATAATTCAAAAACCACCTTTCGAAGAAATAAATGGCAAACTTAACAACTGAATGCAAAAGAACTTGAAAATTGCAATGCTCAAATTCTTTGAGCAACTTTTTTGACAATGTAGGCTGGTAAAAATATTTCTATGACCTAAAAAATATATTACCTACTCCATATAATTAAGTCCACGTTAATTAAGTGAATTACATATGCTTAAGTCCAAAATTTAAGAGGTTCATGAAGTCGTAAGCATTTTACTCATTAAAACATGGAAGAATTAGTTTTTGTGAAATCCCTGTGTCACTGGTTTCAATGTAGTTTGCAAGTTTCCTAATAATTCAGCAAAAATACATTTTTTTCAGATCATAGCTGCGGAACTGCGCCTCTAAACTGAATTCCACTCCTTCAGCTAAAAGATTTAATCATAAGAACTTGGGAGCCGCGTTTTCGACCAACTCAAGTACCTATGGCGGTACATCCGACAGCTTGTGTTTTGCTAAACCAGCTTAGCTGCCTACGCTGCGCTGCATAACGTCTCGAGCTTGGACTTTTAATGAGCAAATGAGCTTCGAGGTCTGGCAGTGAACATTCAGCATGTGGGAGCTCAGCGGGTTGCCAGATGCTGAGTGCTCTTTGAGCTCAAGTTCCGTTTGGAAACGGCCGTTATTCTGAATGGAAAAGCCCTTGATTCTATTCTGAAAAAACTAATTTTATTAAAAAAGGCATAATTCGGTTCTGAAAAAACACTAATTTTGTGTGGATAACGCCCAAATTCAGTTTTGAAAATATCATAATTCTCTTTGAGAAAGTGGTAATTGTTTAGAAAATGACCAAATTCTTTCAGGGAAAAGCCCTAATTATCAGTGGAAAAAATGTCGTTCTGTTTGGAAAGACCCCATTTATGTGTGTATATGGCCCTAATTCTGCAAAGAAAGGCTCAAATTCTTTATGAAAAAGGCCAGGGAGGCCCAAGCTTGACATGCTCGTAGCGTAGCTGAGTCGATCTAAGGGAATTTACGCTGCCAGCAGTACCGCAATGCGTGACGATGAAAATAAGTTGCAAATCACACCCAGGTGGTTGCAGCAAGTACGTTTCACTCTCATATGAAATAAGAAAACCTCAGACGAAAGGTAACCATGAAGTCCCTCGTTATGTGTGTACGATAGATACATTTTGCTTATATAGATTATTTTCCTGAATGGTGGCGCAATGTCTAGGCGTAAAAATTTATATGCAAGTTATAAAAAGCAATAGTGTATAGGAGATTTTTATTCAAGTTTTTTTCTTAAAATAAATCATAATTCTTACTAGTCACTTTCATTTATATGTGCAATTTCGCTGATTCGCACTCAAAGTGTTCTAAAAGTACATATCTCTAGCAGAAAATCTACTCTGTTTGTTCATAAAAACACAAAAAATTTAAGAATAAGGCTACAAAGGTGCACAGCACATTTGCAGTCGTAGTCTTGGTCTCTGAGTCAAAAAATTTGGGTGAAAATTATTTTATTTAATTATTGTCATTGGTAAACGGTAAGTGAAATTATTACTGAAAATTAATAAGGTAAAATTTCATTAATATATCGAGAATCTCATCAAATCTTTCGTGCGTGAGGTTCGAGTACAGCTGATGACGATTTCACTGCGTTTTTGAACCCTATTACACTCGTAGGAGCTAATGTAAATTTTTCAGCATTGAAAATTTTTGATGAAGTATCCTATAATGAATTATGTATCCCACGAAAATGAAATAAAGTGGTCACTCATAAAAAACACTAAACTCACAAAAACTCAACAAAATTATCACTCATAAAAGATTAGATTATAGGTTAGTTTAAGCCTCCCTAACCGCTACAAAAAAGAGCGCATCGAAGAGAGGAAGGAGGGAGGCACCATTAAGTATGGAGATAAGGGAATGCGGAATCTATGCAGAAGGAGCATAGAAACAGTAAGTTGAGAAGGAAGTTCATAAAACAAGATAAAAGTAGAAGAAGAAAGTATTAGGTGCTGAAAAACAGGACAGCAGTAAACCGAAACAGGTGGTCCTTAACACAACAAAAAACATTTCATTTCAACACACTAAAGGCCTACCTAACGCTTTTGGCTCGGGCCCTCACACATTTTCCCCCTGGGAGCGCTAATTCCCATAGATTCAATAGTTGTATCCCCCTGAGGGGTATCACTCATAAAATCGGCTCTTTCCTTTCACAAGTATTTTCTTTTTAAATAATTCAGAATTTTTCTCTATTTCTTTCGGTGGTTGCAAAATTTTCCGACTTGCTGATTTCCAACGGCGTACAATCAAATTGTCGAACTTTGATGTTAATTCAAGAACTTTTTCTCGCTGCTCTCCACATTACACCACAAAAACAAGTATTAATTTTTTAGTGATTAAAGGAGTTGACATCACACCCGAATTCTTTACTAAGCAACTCACAATTCTTCAGAGCTCGTATTCGTGTACTATAAAGACGGGGTCCAGCCACTTGCATCGCCGTTGGTGCATTCAATTCCATCGAGTGACCTACATTCTTGACCACAAATGCTTGCCTAATGGCGGCAAGACGGAAATACTCACTACGTAATTTTGTTAGTTACAATGCGTAATGACTAAAACAATGGAAAATATTTATTACAAGGCCACTTATTGACGAGGACGAGGGCCTGGTCTACGTCAGTGGAGGTCTAAGCAGGAAAATATAATGCAACTAACTTTCAACATCGTCAAATATTAATAACCCCACCATTTCATGCGAAGCCGAAACAAGTGTATCCAACTTTAATTTAATATATAATTGCATTTAAAGCATGTGTAAAATACACTGAAATAGGAGATAATGGTAATAAAAAAGGTGTATTTCATGATGAAAATTTTCATGATTGAAAATATGAGTTTTGGAATCCTAATTTCGTCTTTTTTTTACTTGTCTCCTAATTCTTTCTTTTTCTGCTTAGAAAACTGAATTAAAACATAGAAGTAAACGTTTATTTGAATAGACTAGCGTAATGGGTAAAACAGGAAGTTAGTTTTGAGTTTCACCAAAAGCAGTTTTCTTATAAAACGTAGAATAACAGTTAAACAAAATTATGGTGCATGTATTTCCTTCGGCAATTAGTGCAAAAACTTAAGCAATTCTGTCAAAAAAGTGCAGACAGTAATTCTTCGTATTAAGTTAAATATCGGAAGTTTGGGTTCATTTACTAACGAAAGGCTTGTAAAACACATCCGG